>VDFB02196723.1:60488-206678 GCA_007258455.2 Sequoia sempervirens | reverse complement strand
TTTATCATTGAGCTTGGTATTCAAGTAATCCTCAATCCTCTTGCCTTCTTTAACTTTGAATTTCAAATTAGAGATCACATCTTCTACCTCCTTTAGTTTAATTTCACATCTTTTATCTCCTCCTATTTGAGCTTTTAGTTTTCCAATTTCTTCTTTTGATCTTCCAGCTTGTGCCTTCAGTTTGGAAATTATCTTTGTTGGAAGTGGAATTACTCTGAGAGGGGGGGTGAATTAGAGTAATATATTTTAAAACTTTTTATGTCGTGAAATGAGATTTAAACTCTTTGTACAAAATGTGACTTTATATATGCAATGTAAAAACTAAAATTTGAATGATTGGAATAATAAGTTAATCAAATACAACATGAATACCTAACAAATCATGTCAAAGCATGGTGTATATTGCTCATATAATACTGAATGAACAACTTTTTGATGCTTTCTTTTGCAAGTATACCAAACTTTTTGATGACATAATTTAACATTCAAACTTTACACATTAACAATTGAACCTTGAACTTTTAGGAAAATTTGAACAATGATAAAGTATCAGAGCATTGCATGAACCAACTTAACATAAATGATTGAAAGAAAGATTATGAAAGATAGACACAAACCACACAAAAGAGAGACACAAAAATTTGTCGAGTGGAAAACCCTCTTGGGGTAGAAAAACCATTCCAAAATGCCTTACAGACTTAATTCCAAACTTATTACAATGTTTTTCAAAGCACCAACTCAGTAACAATGTGGAGCACCAACTTCAATAACAAACTGAAGCACCCACTTCAAGTTAGAAGCACCAACTTCTTTTTGAAACAAAATCTCATGATAATGTAACTTGTTGGAATCTTATAACTGCACTGATTATTTGTAGTCATAAAATCACAATAGGATACAAGAATAATATTTTCAATAATTCCCAACTCAAAGTAATCTCTATAATACAACCAGGGACATATACAATATAAGCCCTCTTTTCTCCCTTTTTAAATACAAATGAAATCACTGTAATAAACCCTCTTTTCACCTCTTTTTAAATACAAAAGATATCATAGTGATAAACCCTCTTTCCTTTCAACAATACTCTGTAAAGATTTTTAGCTTCTCTTTTTTTTCTCTTTCGAGTCATGGATTTTGTCATGCATTTAGACAATGCACAAAAACAATTATCCTTTTCAAAAACCCGTAACATCATAACTAGGGTTTGTATAAACAATCTTGTTAAATCATGATACCCATAAAGGGTTTGAAGAATAACCACAGAAAAATCAATGATATGTCGATGAATGTCACTGGAATAATGAAACCCTTGAGTATAAACTCGGGTTAATGAAAGTTGCAACTAATCTTTAACAAATTTCTAATCTTTAACAAATCTCTTAATCCATAAAATCAGTTGCTTTAAAACCAATACAATATTTCCCAAAATAAAAACCAAATACCTGTCAGGGCAGCCAAAATGTTACTAGTTGATTATGCAACTCCCATAATGGTCTCACTTTGCAGCTCTTCATATTTCCAACACACAAACAAGCTCAAAAACTGGCTTCAAACTATAACCCCATATCCTCCATGGTGTTGTTGTTGTTGCCTCTTCAGATAAAAAACAAACATAATGACTTTTCCCTAATTCCTTTGCAAAGTCTATTGAAAGCCTTTTCATTTTTTGATATTGTTTGAAGTCTGAAAGGACTTTAATCAAATAACCATAATCACTTGAAGTTCGACAACATCATTAACAAAACATAATGATGGCTCTAAGTTCGCTGTCAAAGAACCAACAATGTTATAAACAAAAACAAATGATAGCTATCGTCAACACAAGTGATAACTAATGTTACTGTCACTTGAAAAAAGTCAACTTCCTTGTGATGTGGCTGATACAAATAACATGGTAAGCACAATATGCTTTATAATGTATGCTCGGTGAAAGATAGTAAGCCTGATGCATAAGTATGCTCGATGTAATATGAAGTGAAGCCCGATACAAGTGATCACCAACAACCATTTAAATGGATTGTATTTTAAACACTAATAAAAAGGGCTGACAAACCAATATTAAAATGTAGACCATGTAACTTGTGAAGAGCCCAAATATAACCATTGTCTCTTATTTATGAATGCCATCATATAAATCATCAAAGTGTAAATGTTAGAGAATTACCTTTGAGAAGAATATCATGCATTGAACCTGTAGCTACCATTAGTGTGTAAAAATAATGACACCAATACCATAAAACAACTGCATCCAACATATGACCATATGAATGAGAAACCTGTAGATGCTTGCATGAGGTTTCTTGAAGACTGAAAAATGTTAAATCCAGTATAAACCCACAACAAGATGAATGAATAAATCACCAAGGAAAACCTTTACCAAGTGATACAAATGCCATGCAAATGATCAATAAAAATTAACCCTGCAATCAAGATGACTTACAATCTACACATGAATCCAATAGACTAGTACCATCAAAACCAGATATAAACCAACATCACAATGTTGCCACTAAACATGATACTAAATACCAAAACTGAATATGAACAAGAGTGATATGTCATGATCAAGAATGCCAATGTCAACCACATGAAAACATATACAAATTGATCCACCAAACTGATCATGTATCTATATGCAAGTATGTAGCCAAAGTTGTGCCAACCAATGATGATCTAACCAATTTGTGAACTTGTTAGCATTGCCTTATCGATATTTCCACATCAAGGCATATAGCATCAACTTTTGACATCAAGGGAAAACAAAAACAATTGAAAGCCAACAATCTCCTCTAATTTTTCAAGCATAACATCATATTTCATGTTTCGTGTTCTTGCTTCATCCAACTATTCAAGATCCGACTAGAGTTCTCCTTCAAATTCGACCTCACATAATTTGGATTGATGTCCCAAGCTTCAGGTTCCATTGACTCTAGATCTAGTTTTAGAATAAACATATCATTGATCTTTACTACATACCCCATGTGTTCAAGTGTAGGATCTACCTCAGTTGCTAGGCTTCTCAAAGGAACTTGAATTTGATACCTATTGTTGAATACATCAAAATGTTGAGAGTGGGGGGTGGGTGAATCAACATATACTAAAACTTAAACATTTCCATTTGTAGATTAAACATCAAAACACATTAACTAAAAGAAGAGAAGAAATGAAAAACATGCACCACACAAGGACACCAATATTTTTATGTGGAAAATCCAATGATGGAAAAACCACAGTGAGAGTTAACTCACAATATATGAAGCTCATTGCTTAAAAAGATTTCAATGTTATTTAAGGCTTACTAATTACAAAGATTACAATGTTGTTTAAGGCTCACTGCCTAAGAAATTGCATACTAAGGCCCACAACCTTAGGGAAAGATACAAGGACCTGCTAAGAATCACTATCTCATAGTAGGATACATGGAAATTATAATGAAAAACATGAGCATGAATTGCTATAAAGAAGCATCCAACATATGTTGATGTTGTAATCCATTTTTTGCACAATCACTCCATCATACTGACTTCAAACACTTCATATTCAACATATTTCTCAATCTCTATTCTCTATACACATTTACCTTCACAAATGAAATTTTCCTTCTATAAATACCCTCTAGAATAACTCAAAAACTCAATTAGGTCAGCTCCAAGATGACCTTTGGATGAAATGTATGATACAACACAGCTAGGATCCAAACATATACATTATGAAGAGAAAATGTGCTGTGGGTCAAAACATGGCATAACAGCACCAAAAAGAATCACAACACATCCTCCAAAGCAAAATCAATTAATCAAGATCAACTGCAGATCAAGGAAACAAGACTTTCACCCTAAAGAATGACAACACCGCCAAAACTTCCAATTGTTCAACTTTACACCATCGAGAAGAAACCAAAAGCATCACATGGAAAAAGATGTGAGCATTTTAGTTAATGCATGATACCTCTTCAACCATCTTTTGAAGTATCTAATCATTAAGTGCTGGCGCAAGAAGAGAAACTTATGTTTTGTGGAAGAAATAAGCATCTAGAACCAACTGTACTACAATGTCCTTTGAAAAATACACTTGCATACCACCAAAAATCATGATGTAGTAATATAGTATGCATTGAAAATCACTGAACATGTCCACAAAATCACAAGGCTAGAACTTCACTTTTGAAGGAATGCAGAGCATTCCAACATGCCTTCATCAACACTTTACTCTGCCAGAGCACAGACCAAAACTCTATGACATATAAATTTCTTTGTAGAAGGTGTAATGACTTGAATTATTGGATATAACATCTTTACATCTTGATCATCTTATCATCTAAAGCGTGAGACAAAATATTTCTTTGATAAAAGATGCAGACCAAAATACCATGACTCTCTCTTAGAGTATACACTATGAATGCCTTAGCAAAACTTCTAAACCTTATCTCGATGTGTGGTAGACTAAACAAGAATGATATCAATGCAGGCATGCAGGAAACATATTGGAACAAGTTTACCCACCTCCATATCATACATAGACATCAAATTGATCACTATTCTACCTCATACTGCTCTATTGTCTTGCACTAGTTGATATCTCTATACATCAACTATCTCTGAAGTATTATACAATCTTCAACACATTAATGGAAACACATCTTGAGTTGACATCAATGACAACACATATTGCAAACAATCCTACCCTCTAAGGAAGTTTCAAAGGTGTAGATAAGATAATTTTGTCTTTTTATAGTTTTGCGAAGGATTGTAATATCATTTTTTAGTTTTTTGTTGAAAATAATTTGTACATAACATTAGTTTTGGGGAATCTCCATCTTAAGGGGAGAGTTTTGGTAGGAATCATATAGAAATGGGGAGTTCATATGGTTTTTGGGTTGCTATAAGTAGAATAATTTACACCCTTTAGAAAGGGGGAGAGAAGACTTGTAAAAAATATGTGTGTTACCATCAATGACAAAGGTGGAGATTGTTGGAAATAGGTGTTGTCATTTATGTCAACTCAATATGTGTTGTTATTGATGCCAAAGGTGTTTTCTGAAGATTGTATACACTTCGAAGATAGTTGATGTGCAAAGATATCTATTGGTACAAGTCAACAATGCAATATATGAAAGAATAGTGATCAACCTCATGTCTAAGTATGATGTGGAGGTAGGTACACATGTTATGATGTGTTTAAAATATGTTTACATTGACATCATTTCTATTTGGTGTGCCACTCATGTAGATAAGTTGTAAAATTTTTGCTAAAGCATTCACAATGTATACTATAAGACAAAGTCATGGTATTTTGGTCTACATCCTTCCACAGAGAAATATTTTTTCATGTAGTTTAGAAGATAAGATGGTCAAGATGTGAAGATGTTATTGTTGATGGGTGTTTTATCACTTCTCAACACAGGAAAAACACAAGTGTACTACCTCTCTTGAAAGGTAGAAATCTGCAAACAAGTTCCAAATTACTACCCCAAGGTCTCTTGGGTGTCAGGTCATGACTTGCAAAAACATCCCAGTTGATTGATGTGATTTTTTGGTAATCACAAAGGGAATTTATGGTTCACTAAGTTTGGAAGGAATTGGATCTTTAAATGGAGTTTTGTGAAATTTTGAAATGAGGTGCAGTTGCTGCAAGTTCAAAACAACAGTCTAAAACTCCATGTTTAACATCAAATTTGGCTTTACAATGATGCTAGAACTTTACCTAGCTTCAATTTGAAAGAAAATTCAAAAGGGAAAAGTGATAGAAGGGTTCCTAGACTTGCAACTAATGTTGAACAGTAAAAATGGAGGATGCTACAGTGGACAACCTTCCTAAAAATAAGTTCCACTTATCCAAAATAGCTAACAATCTCATGAAACTGGTGCTATCTTCTAAGGTTTGTAGATTTTCAGCTATCCATTCACCATGAAGCATGGGAAATAGATGAATTTTAGGTGCAACAATAAAGGAATTTTCAGAATAACTTTACACTGCTATTCATCATCAGTAAACAACAAAAAGTATGAACATGGAAAGCATCAACATAACAACATTCTTCACCATTAAAGTGTAGAATGAACTAACAACTAAAAGGAACTTAAAAATTATAACAACAAAGCTAAAATCTAATTTTGAGGAGAAGAATCATGCACACATGTGAAGAAACACAAGAATCCACTAAAGCAATGGAATTCTCAATAAATTTCTGCAACATGTCTTTACACAACAACTAAACTCTCTCCATAAAATGAGAGGAGACCCATATTTATAGCTTTCCAAAAGTGAAATGAATGGCCAGGATTTACTTTCATTGTGTGGCCAAAACTCATTTTACATTAGATTTTCACCTACCCCAAAACTTTAACATTATAAAATACATTTTTGTCTTTTCTCTATTTTGTCCTCTAGTGGCTTTGACACTATAGTAGTTTTGTCTTCTAGTGACTTCCTCCTCTTTTCAACTATATTGTCAGATACTCATCATCAATCATTGGCTTCCCTGCATTCTTCTGAAGGGTGGCATATTCAACAAATTTTATAATCAAATCATGGAGCTTGTTCCGTTCCATGATGTCAGTGTTATCAATAGATTTGCACCCTGCCGAATGCAATATTTAGCAATCTACCGAAACATGGAAACCTTCTTCAGATGTGGGTGATTTGAGCAAAGAAGGAATCTCTAGAGCGAGCTGGTTCTCTGAATGATTGATCCTATTCTAAATAATTTATGAGGAAAGGGATAGAAAGATGGATTGAAAACAAAACTTGAATCTAACTGGTATTTCACTTAAAGTTATGAAATTCAAACATTGACACTCACAAAAAATTTTCTATCACAATGAATCTCACAATCCCACTGGCACATACTTCCATCAGTATTTTGCATGAAGATTCCTAAATGAAATACAATAGGCAACCTGAAACTATGCAATTCTAAAACACAACTAACAACAAAAATACATAAAAGGATTATGATTTGAACCACAAAGACATCCAATTTCTATTATAAAATTGAGGCAGAAATGAGAAGGAGAATCTTGTTGCTTTATTAAAACTGAAAGAGTGAATAATTTTGAACCAAGTACAAAAGGGTTCACAAGCTTAAAAATGTGTATGAGCAGGAATTGAAATCTGAACTAAGAAGGAGAGCTAAAAAGACTAAGTCTTTCAAAGACATAACTCTCAAGAAACCCTAATCTGAGCTTAGAAGAACCTCAAGGAAAAAAGCTTCAAACAGTCTCAAAAACTGCATAAAAGTAGAAAAAAGCATATTTATTTTATGATCAAACTGTCAAGCCTCTAAAAATAGGCCGAATATGCTTTAAAAGCCCAAAAAACACCTTATCTCTCCAAGATAAGACTCAAATCCGACCAAGAGAAGAAGTCAATATGAATCTACTAAAAATAGCAAGAATTCATAAAACAATTTATAAAAGATTGCTTTACGATTTCGCTTTTGCGGGATGCGGAATCTTACAATTTGTCATTTTTGCAGTTTAAAAGATTATCAAATCTTTTGCAAAAAAGAAAACATCTTATTTCTCCATTACAATGCTTTGATTTTCTCAAAAAATCATAAAAATATTAATACAATAATTATTCTCTCATCAATATCTCCAATTGATTTCTCTAAAATCAATTAAAATTAAAAGCCCTAAGTGGATAAAGATCAAAAACTATCCCTAGGTGCAGTGCTGGCGGGGCACCCAGGACCTTCAGGGAACACTCCAAGAGTCAGGAGAGAGCAGGGGTCAGGAGGACCTTCCAAGCATGTCAAAGCATTAATTATAATGTGTTGAAGCCTATAATGGAATTTAAATTGAATGAGTGTGCTAAAGGTGTCAAAGGTTTCAAGATTCCTGATAAGGAATCCAGTCAAAAATGCAATGTAAGGGGCAAAGTATGTTTTAAGGGATTTGATTAAATGTTCTTAGGCTTTAGATAGGTTAAATAAGCTTGGATATTAAATATCCAATGGTCTTTAGTTGATTCCTATTAATATTTTTCAAGATTGTTATTTCAAAATTTCAAAATTTGTTTGGGCGGGAAAGTAAGTTTAGGGGCTTAATTGGCTTTAATGAGGTGTAAACCGATTTTTGTTAGTTGGGACAGTTTTGTAGTTGATCTATAACCCCAGGGAATTCAATTGTATGTGATTTGATAGAGGATTGAAGGACATTGTACGGACTGTTTCCAAGAAAGGGCAGAAAATCACTATTTTTTGCATTTTTCTCTTGTGTTTTTGCAGTCTATTGAATTCTCTTTGAAGTTTCATTAAATGTGAAGGCCTAAGCATTATAAATTTCATGTTTTTAAATTGTTGAATGCTCTGAAAGTTCATAAAAATCAATCCTAGCACGTGTTCTTGCTGACTGTCTACAGGAAAAGGCTGAAATAGACTGTTTTGAGGGTCTTTCAATGAAATAATGATCCATTTCAAGGAATGTATTACTAGAACCCTATGAAATGGATCTAATATAACTTGTACAAACTGAAACTAACCAAAAAATATGCAGGAAAAGGTGAAGAATTGACTGTGCACAGTGAATTGGCAAAGGAAGAGGGAAGAAAGTTGACCCTAGGGTATAGCAGTGAGCAAACTGCCTTAATAAGAGGCATGTTTCTGAGTTCTAGTAGTTGTGAAATGATGAAAGGATGGTGAGAAGTCAAAAACCAAGACTTGGAAGTGATAGGAAACCCTAAAAACCAAAAGCCCTAGTTTTAAGCCAAATTAGTGAGGGTTTTGTAGTTGGGCATGTTGTGAGTATTCTTGTAGACTAAAAGTGTGAAAATCTTTGATTTGGGAGTATTTTAGGAGACTTTTGAGAGTTTCAAGGCCAGGGGACAAATCTAGAGGTGGGTTGCTTTGTTAAATAGGGCTACTTAGGCCTCATTTCAAGGAAACAGCAGGGTTAGAAGCAAGAAGGTCTAAAACAAGTGGTGCAAGTAAGTTGATATGTTGCTAGGCATCACAAAACACACTTGATACAATTTTTAAATTGGAGGTTAAAGTGCAAAGTTTGAGAGAAAAGATAGTATTCCATTGCCAAAGGCCTAATAGGGCTAGTAGGACTGGTTGAGCAACAGAAAGGAGTTTTGTTCAAAATTTTGGTTAGGGTTTGAAACCCATTTGAATCATGTTTATCTAAGGTCTGGTGAATTCATTTCAGTGATTGAAAGTCACAAGGGGAGGCAGAACATCCTTAATTGCAAGGTGAAGACCCTATTTCCAAGTTGGAACTAGTTGAAATTTAAGAGCAAAGAAGCTTTGTTAATTTTAATTCTTTGTGACATTTTTGAGGATCCCGCGACCATGGAGTGGTATCGAGCGATGAAGTCAAGGATGCGACAAATAGTGCTCAAAGGGTCGGTCGCAGAAGAAAGCAACAAATAAAGAGATGGAAGAAAGATAAATAGGATGAAACATCAGATTTCTTTCGTGATAATCTAAGGACCTTGAAGAAAGGAGGTTAGTGAGGTTATTGAAGGTAGTACAGGGTCATGGAGGGAAGAGTCACATTGACTTACCTATCTATCAAGGGAAGATGGATAGTGAAGAGGTATTGGGATGGCTTGATGCCATGGAAAACTACTTTGAATTTGAGGAGATGGATGAAGAAAGGAAAGTCAAGTTTGCTAAAACTAAGTTGAGAGGCACAGCATTGACATGGTGGACAAGTTTCTAGAATGATAGGATGGCTAGAGGATTGGAAAAGGTCTCTACATGGGAAAGGATGAAGAGTTTGGTCAAGGAGCAATTTTTACCATCTAATTATACCATTCATGTGAAAAGAATGAGGCAGAATTTAAAGCAAAAGGACTTGGATGTGATGTCCTATACTGAGCAATTTCACAAGCTTAGTATTAGAGGAGGATATGAGGAAGAAGATGAGAAGATAGCCAGATACATCAATGGCTTAAGGTACAATCTGCAAGATGAGATTGGTTTACAATTGCCAAGAACATTGGGAGAATGTTTCTAGTTGGCCATTAGAGCAGAAGAAAAGGTGAAAAGGAAGCAAGAAAGATCAAACAATGGTGGAAGAGGAGGTAGTTCAAACAAGGGCAGAGGTAATAGAGAACAAGGACAAGGCAGTAATGATAAAAGTAGCAATGACAAGGGTAAGGAGATATTTTCTGATCAAAGAGGTGGATACACTCCAAGAGGAGGAGGCAGATTTGAACAAGGTAGAGGACCATTCATAGGCAGATGTTTTAATTGCAATGAACCAGGGCATCCTTCCTTCAAATGTCCTAAGTGGGAACAAGCTGATAAAGGCAAAGAAAGAAAGGAGAGCTACCTTGGTGCAAGAAGAAGAAGATAAGAAGGAGGAACCAAGAACACTCATGGCAGACCCTGTGACTGATGGTGAGTTTCTCATGATCAAGCAAGGAGAAAGACTTCATCAAGAACCAAAGGTAACCATTTTCAAAACAAATTGTCTCAGTCATGGTAAGATATGCAGGTTGCTTATAGATTCAGGGTCACATAGCAATTTAGTTTCAGTTGATATGGTAACCAAGCTAGGGATTGAAACATTTGATCACCCTACTCCCTACAAGGCCACTTGGGTAACTCAAGGACAACATGTAGAGATTGGTAAGAGAGCTTTTGTTGATTCTCAATTGGTTCATATCATGATAGGGTGCTTTGTGATGTTATTCCTATGACTTGTGGTCATATTATCTTGGGAAGGCCATGGCAGTATGTTAGAAGAACTTTGCATGATGGATTTCTTAACACCTATTTGGTTCACAAGGGAGATGTTAAATATCAGTTGGTTCCTTTACCTTTGGAACAGTCTAATGATAGGTTTGTAATCTGTTTTGAGAAGAGTTTGCAGGTGAATAAGCAGGGTGAAACAGGGGAAGGCATTGACAAACTGAAAAGTGGTGAGTTGCAGCAGGGTTATGAGGTGGATAGTCCATCAAATCAGTCCTTGTGGGATTTGAATAGTATTAAGATTGGTAGCATTGAATGCCCCATCAATGAGGGTAATAGTGGTGAAGTTCTTCCACAAAGGAGGCATTGGAATGAGGGCAGCAATAGGGCACAAGAACTCACTGTTTCCAAGCAGCAAAGAAGACACACTAATCCTTGTTTTGATTCTGTCAAGAATGCAGATTGGCAGAAGAGAAAAACAGTAACTTTAGGGGACTACCTGCCTTCTCATTGGAAGATGAAAGCACATGTGAGCAAGAAATTTCTTAGTGGCAACACATGGGACACTTCTTGGGACAAGAGTTCTTTCTTTCCTAGGGAGAATGGTGCAGGAGCACCCAGGACCTTCAGGGAACACTCCAAGAGTCAGGAGAGAGCAGGGGTCAGGAGGACCTTCCAAGCATGTCAAAGCATTAATTATAATGTGTTGAAGCCTATAATGGAATTTAAATTGAATGAGTGTGCTAAAGGTGTTAAAGGTTTCAAGATTCCTGATAAGGAATCCAGTCAAAAATGCAATGTAAGGGGCAAAGTATGTTTTAAGGGATTTGATTAAATGTTCTTAGGCTTTAGATAGGTTAAATAAGCTTGGATATTAAATATCCAATGGTCTTTAGTTGATTCCTATTAATATTTTTCAAGATTGTTATTTCAAAATTTCAAAATTTGTTTGGGCGGGAAAGTAAGTTTAGGGGCTTAATTGGCTTTAATGAGGTGTAAACCGATTTTTGTTAGTTGGGACAGTTTTGTAGTTGATCTATAACCCCAGGGAATTCAATTGTATGGGATTTGATAGAGGATTGAAGGACATTGTACGGACTGTTTCCAAGAAAGGGCAGAAAATCACTATTTTTTGCATTTTTCTCTTGTGTTTTTGCAGTCTATTGAATTCTCTTTGAAGTTTCATTAAATGTGAAGGCCTAAGCATTATAAATTTCATGTTTTTAAATTGTTGAATGCTCTGAAAGTTCATAAAAATCAATCCTAGCACGTGTTCTTGCTGACTGTCTACAGGAAAAGGCTGAAATAGACTGTTTTGAGGGTCTTTCAATGAAATAATGATCCATTTCAAGGAATGTATTACTGGAACCCTATGAAATGGATCTAATATAACTTGTACAAACTGAAACTAACCAAAAAATATGCAGGAAAAGGTGAAGAATTGACTGTGCACAGTGAATTGGCAAAGGAAGAGGGAAGAAAGTTGACCCTAGGGTATAGCAGTGAGTAAACTGCCTTAATAAGAGGCATGTTTCTGAGTTCTAGTAGTTGTGAAATGATGAAAGGATGGTGAGAAGTCAAAAACCAAGACCTGGAAGTGATAGGAAACCCTAAAAACCAAAAGCCCTAGTTTTAAGCCAAATTAGTGAGGGTTTTGTAGTTGGGCATGTTGTGAGTATTCTTGTAGACTAAAAGTGTGAAAATCTTTGATTTGGGAGTATTTTAGGAGACTGTTGAGAGTTTCAAGGCCAGGGGACAAATCTAGAGGTGGGTTGCTTTGTTAAATAGGGCTAATTAGGCCTCATTTCAAGGAAACAGCAGGGTTAGAAACAAGAAGGTCTAAAACAAGTGGTGCAAGTAAGTTGATATGTTGCTAGGCATCACAAAACACACTTGATACAATCTTTAAGTTGGAGGTTAAAGTGCAAAGTTTGAGAGAAAAGACAGTATTCCATCGCCAAAGGCCTAATAGGGCTAGTAGGACTGGTTGAGCAGCAGAAAGGAGTTTTGTTCAAAATTTTGGTTAGGGTTTGAAACCCATTTGAATCAAGTTTATTTAAGGTCTGGTGAATTCATTTCAGTGATTGAAAGTCACAAGGGGAGGCAGAACATCCTTAGTTGCAAGGTGAAGACCCTATTTCCAAGTTGGAGACTAGTTGAGAAATTTAAGAGCAAAGCTTTGTTAATTTTTAATTCTTTGTGAAATTTTTGAGATCCCTGACCCTCTGCATCAAGGTCATAACATATTCAACACCCATACCCTCATTTTCCTCTCAAAGCAATAACACAAGGTATTCAAGTCCCCACATTTCACTAAGGCAAAAAGAAAGTCATAAAGACCTACCACATCGACCTAGGCACATAATTCGACCACCCTAAAATACATTAAACTTCAGACTTTGAATAAACTATGATGCAAATATTAACCTAATTCAAAATCCCATGTGCTATTTTCCAATTGTGAATATTCTGGATGATTATGATGTTGGGTCAAATTAGGGCATGAGGAAAACAAGGTCAAACCCTAAATCATTTCATTTTACACTCTTCACTTTGAAGGAAAAAGAGCTCTGCTTGAGAGAACGCCGCCATGATGGTTGAGCTTGGTCTGAATTCTACATGCTCAATAATCTTCATCTTCTGCCTTCTGACAGTCGAAACTTCGATGGGTAAGTCTGATTTTTTTGTCTTTATAGCTCTTTACTCCCTTCAAGAAATAAGAAAGGCCATTAAGGTCATGGATTGCCCATGCTTCTCTTTGACTTTCCCTACATTTTGTGCTTTTTCCTTCATGGCCAATATGCACAAACTCAAGCTTGGTCTAGAACTTCATGAGAAAAATTGTTTCAGTGTTCTCATTCCTTATTGCATACAAGGTGAGCCTCTTTTCTTGTAGCTTTTGTGGCTTCACTTCCTAATTTGCTTGGTATGTAGCCGTAGCTAAGACAACATCTAATGCATTTCTTTTTGCTCTCTGTGTTCACTTTAAAGAGCTTGAGCTGTGGCTTAAGTCTTGCGCCTTCCTCTGTGTTCCTTTTCTTCATTGGTCGCCCACGTGAGCTCGAACTGGATACTTTGTTTAGAGTTTTTAGACTTTGATATGGGTCTGGCTGCACCATAAGAATTCTCCTACAGACTTGAAGTGGTGAGTTACATTTAAAATATATACTCTCTCCTTTAGAAAGCTCAACCACCTTCACTTAAAATTGTATGGCCATGTACTGGCCGCTACATATGTATCATAGAAAGCATATTTAAAGACTTTGGGATCAACCCAAAATAGGAAATCCACCTTCTTCTGTATTTGAAGACATATCCGCATATGGGTAGCATGAAAATTTGAATAAAACTGTATTTTCCTTATTTTGAAACTCAACCCACCAAAGGAAACTCGCTTTTTTTATGTTTTTGCTATTTTATGTAAAAAACACCATATGGGTTAGCTCTGAAAGCTGCAATTTCTGTGCTTAAAACTAAACCCCAAATGTGGGTACTTGAGATTCAAAACCTGCATATTCATTCAAGTATGATTTATGGGCTTGACCCAAAAGACCAGCTGTCTATTTCACACTTTTGAAACAAAGCGATATGGGTATTTGAAATTTCTAAAGAAAATATATCTATTCTATGATTTCTCCTACGACACTCCACCACCATCATTTTGCATGAGGTCTTGTTATTTTCTTAACAAATCCTCACATGGCATTTCCTGCAAATTGAAACTTCATGGTTTTTATACATTCTGAAGCTTGACCCAAGAATAAAATTCCATCATATACCTGTTACTTCACATAAAATCCTCATCTGGGTTGATAGAACAAATTCTTTTATTGTTGTGATCAAAATACCCACATGGATGGCTAGAAACAGTGAAAATATGTATATTTACTTGAAACCCCAACATGGGTACTTGTTGTTTGTTGTATCATTTGCCTTCAGAACAAAAAAAACCCTAGTGAGAGTAACAAAATCTGTGTATTTATCTGTATTTAATTTATGGGCTCGACCCATTATAACTGATGCTTTACTTTGATATTCTGTTTGAAAAGAAAACTCACATGGGTAAGCTGGAAATATATCTATTTTTCTTTAATATTCTCATGAAAATTAGCTCGACCACCATTGTTTCTTTTGCACTTTCAGTTGCAAAACTTAGACTTGGCATTTGTTATTAAAACTGGGTTTGAACCTTCTCTTATTTCTGCATTTTCAATAATTGTGTAAAAATTGAGCCTCTTTTAGCATTCAAATTTACTTTTGGCTGAATTTGTAAACAACTGGTATCCCAACTCTATTTTGACTTCATGCAAAAATTTCATTTAAAGTCTTGTAGTTTTGAAGACTACACCTTACTTGATTACCTCAGTGCATTTCTAGTGCATGATTAACACTTCAAAGAGACCTTCATTCGAACTGGGACTAACTGTTCATTATCATTTGAATGCAACATCTGTTCCCTCACACTCCTGGGCTTCAACTTGGCACTCTTCATGCATTTTTATGTTCTACTTAATAAACTATTCTTTAAATCTGTTCCCTTCTGTGATGAAAATTGAAACAAAACTCTTCATTAAGGCATAATGTATATCTGTTTACTATCCTTGGCTATGAAAAGAACACTGATGAATTGAACCTTGCATGACATATATGATCATGATGAACAAATAACAAAGAACGTGAACTATGCAACAATGTTTGACATAATGGTACTTGGCTGAATCAATTGAGCAAGTTAAACTCACTGTTCACTTGTAGCCTTCAGAAAACATTAACCTGATTGTTGTGAATGCATAGTTGGTTTAATAGCTCGATAGATAACTATGCTTTACTCTTTTAGTTGTATCTTACTTCTTTTGATGAACATGATGATGTAATCTTTAAATTGGCCTGTTTATAATGAAGAGGGCAGCATGCCGAGCTCTACCCTTCTGGGAGCCCATTTTTCTCCACATGCTTGGTCTTCAAATAATGATCAGCTTCGTGACTTTACCTATACCTGCACAAGGAAACAAACAATTTTAGCATAAACAAAATATGATGAGCATGATGATGTTTTTCTTTCATCTCATTTCTTCTATACTTCTTTGATTGCTTTAGTGTATGATTAATAATAGGTTGCACTATTTTTGGTGACTCGTATAGGTTTCTTCATAATTGGAGCCACTGACACCCCCCTCTTCTCTCTTATAGGTCGACAGAACTCTAGAAGACAAAGGTGCACCATTCATCATCGACCATCGGCCAAAACAGGCAATGATGATTATGTCATTTACTTATGTGATTTTTCCTTTTGCATCTTCAATAGTGTAGTGTACTATTAATGGTGCATTGTGACAGTCACATCCACTGCTTGTGTGGATATTTGATTTCATCTTATGCTTTTCATTTGAAAATAAAATGCATTTCAATGCAATGTTGTAATATCATTCTAATTCTTGCAATCAAATGAAACTATGCAAATATGAATCCCTCCATGAAATGAACGAAAGCATTTAAAATGCTTTGTTGTTTATATGTTCAATTCTATACTTCATTTAATTCTGGAATTTCTGAATAGCACTTTGAAACTCCATTTCTTCTTTTAAATGCACAACTGTCACTTGATGAATAATGATAAAAATGCAAAACAACACTTAAACATAATTTGCAAGTTCACCTTAAGATATAATATTGTTCAAGCAGCTCCACCAATCGAGTTGTGGTGAAAAATTGGTAATATTTTGGTGGTTTATGCTATATGCTTGCCTGCTAAGCATAGATCAGTGGCCTTAAAATAATCCATTGGGCATAAAGTCAAATCTGCCCCTTTTTGAAACTTAGAAACTTGAACAACAACACTCCAAACAATAGCAAAAGAAAACAAAACTGAACCGAAAGCAAACTAATAGGCCCTGATGGCCAACAAAACAATGCATAGCAGCGCTTAAGGAAAGCAAAACTACTAAAAGTAAATGTGCGGAACACACTTATTTGCAAACTACTCTACTTAACTATGAGATAACTTATCTCAAAGGTAGTGTTTGAGGTGGATCCCATTAACTGGGATAGACAATACCTCGCCAGTCAACTTGGTAAGTTGGAATGTGTTGTGGTCCTTGCATTCCATGATCACATAAGGCCCATCACATATTGCATCGAACTTGGACTGTCATCCAGGTCTACTTTTAAATTCATTCCACTTGAAAACTAAATCTCCAATAATGAAATCATGAGGTCTTGCCCTCTTGTCAAAAGAATTCTTCATTTGAGATTGATGTATCTCTAGCTACCTAAGAGCTTCCTTTCTGGTTTCCTCGAGCTCTACCAGCTGTGCAAACCTTACCTCAAGAGGCTGTTCATTTAGCAATTCCAGTTCTTTAACATAATTTAAAGTTGGTAATTCAATTGAAACAGGAAACTTAGCTTCTTTACCATAAGTTAAAACAAAAGGTGAACAACCAGTGGCCCTTTTAGGAGTTATCCTGTCAGCCCAAAGGGCTAACTTCAGCTTTTCATGCCATGTCCTTTGATTATCTTCGATAGTCTTTTTGATTATCTAAATCAAATTCTTATTTGTAGATTCTACCTGTCCATTGCCTTGCGGATAATAATTGGAAGAAGTGTTCAAATAAATGTTATTTCTAATTGACCAATCAGAAATCCTCAAACCAATAAAATCTAAACCATTGTCAGAAATGATTGAATTTGGAACACCAAATCTCGATACGAGATCTTGATAGAAATTAAGAACTAAAGTCTCATTCGCTTCCTTCAAAGCGACAACTTCGGTCCATTTTTTAAAATAATTTGTGGCATTTAGAATCCACTTATGACCCGCGCTTGAAGGTAGATTGATAAGACCAATAAAATCTAAGCCCCACTTAGCAAAGGGCTGTTCTACCTGAATTGGATGCAAGGGAAGCGGCACAAGCCTCTGTTTACTAGAAAATAAGGCACATTTCTCACATTTTCTGACCCAAGCAATAGCATCTTTAAACAAGTCTGGCCAGTAATAACCAGCTCGCATAATTTTCAGAGCTGTTGTTCTTGCAGCAAAGTGACCTCTTGAAGGCCCATCATGAAACTCTGCTAACAGCTTGTCAAATTGATTAGGCTGAATACAACGCAATAAGATACCTTGGAAATCTCTCTTATAAAGAATACCATCAATGATTGCATAAGGAATGGCTTGTAATCTGTAATACCTTCTTTTTGCTCTATCTGAGCCTTCAGGGCACTCACCAGTTTGTAGATAATGCATCATCTGCTGCAACCACATAACGAGAGATGCTGGAACAATACCTACAACATCATTATTTAATACTGTTCTTATATTTTCAGGCTCATTTAAGTTGTCTTCATTTCCAACAATCTGCTCACACAAACCTTTGCCTCTAACGAGCTTGGTTACTTTTATATCAACATCAAACTCCATTACTTTGGTTATCCAACCAACATGCTTATCATTAATATCTTTGTTAAGCATAAAATCCTTAACAGTTGAATGAGCTACTAGGAAGTGAATCTTTCTATTGGATAACAAATGCCTAAATTTCTTTAAACTCCTCACAATAGCAAAAACATACTTCTCAACAAAAGAATATTTTACCTTGTAATCATGCAATACCTGGCTAAAAAACACTACAGGATGCTCCAAGCCTTCCTCATTTTGTTGGCATAACATAGTTGAAATTGTATCTACTCCTCCAAAAGTATACAAAATAAAGTCTTTTTCAAAGTTTGGATTAATGAGAGTAGGAGCGGCTGCGAGTGCTTCCTTGATTTGCTCGAAGCTCCTTTTACCTTCCTTGGTCCAATTGAATGGCATATTCTTTTTAAGCATAGAAGTAAGAGGCTGCAACAAGGCTGCAATATTTGGTATGAACCTCCTCACAAAATTTATTCTCCCAAGAAAGCTTTGCAAGCCTTTCTTGTGGGTTGGTAGTGGCAATTCAAGAATGTTGGAAACTCTTTTAGGATCAATTGAAATACCTTGCCTTGAAACAATGTGTCCAAGTAGCTTGCCTTTGTGCACTAAAAATATACATTTCTCCGGATTGAGAGACACTCTAAACTCTCTGTATCTCTAAAAAATCTACTCCAAATGATCAAGGTGTTCGTTAGCATTTCTGGAAAAAATAGTAATATCATCTAAGTATACCAAAATGAACTTGTTCATGAGGCCGTGAAAGGCCATATCTATAGCACATTGAAAAGTTGTTCCAGCATTGGATAAGCCGAAAGGAATCTTCTTGTAGGCCATCGTGCCCCACTTGGTTGTAAATGCTGTTTTGAACTGATCTTCCTGCTTCACCAGAATCTGGTTGTAACCTGAGTAACCATCTAGCAAAGAAAATCTGTCAGAACCAGAAACTAGTAAAATTTGTTCCATGGATGGGCGTGGGTAATGGTCTTTCAATGAAGCTTTATTTAAATCTCAAAAATCAAGAAATAATCTGATTTCCCCACTCTTCTTCCTGACTGGCACTAAATTTGACACCCAAGAGGTGTGCTTGATAGGAAAAATAATACCACTCTCAACTAGCTTATTCAGTTCAACCTTCATTAGGTGCTCTAACTTGGGATTAAGCGGTCTCTATTTTTGTCTTACTGGTTTTGCACCAGGTTCAAGTTCAATGGTATGTTGGGCTAGTTCAGGGTTAAAACCTCTCAAGTCCTTATACTCCCAAGCAAAAACATCACTAAATTTTTGACATAACAGAATAATGGCTTGTTGTTCGTCTTGATTACATACGTTTCCTAGCTTGAGAAGCTTGCCTTTGAAGATTTCGATGGCTGCATAATGTTCCTCTTTAATATTCAAGCTACATTTGTCTTTACATACTTGGTAATCTGAGTTAAACACAGATTCCAAGGTCACCAATCCTTTTGGAAACTTATTAGTCTTCAATTGCACAATCTAGTCCTCATATTGTTGCTACCATTTTTGCTGATTTCCATCTGCGAACTCAACTTCAGCAATCAAAAAATTTATGATTTTCTCATCACTGTCAAAAACCTTCCAGCTCACATTATTGTCAAGTACATAAGGTCTGACCACTATTTTCACGTACTGACGTGCTTCTAGCTTATGAATCTCCTTGGGAATATTAAACTGGGCTCCTATGGCAGCGAGCCTATCAACATGCTTATTTTGATTTTGAGGAATCAACATGATGTTAAAAGCATTAAAATCCTCCATTAAATCCCCATACCGATGCTTGTATTTCTTAAGCAAATCATTCTTGACAACATTTAAATTTGATTAACAATCAATAATCACCATAAACTTGTAAGCATTTAATACCTCATTTGCGGGCCCATTCAAGGCCACCAATGCTTCATACTGGGTTTATTATTTGAATAGCTAAAAGCAAATCTACAAAGTGAAAAGTATTTATCACCTTAGTGATACCATAGCTCCACCCTCGACACTAACACTGCTCCTCAAACCATCAGTAAAGCTTCCAAAGCTCATTCTGTTCTTAGAGGCCGGTTCTTCCTCTTTACAAAGATAAGGCATATTGCTATCGAGAATCTCAAATCATATAGACTCCTAATCCTATCTCATCATTGATTTGAAATGATCAAGGTGGTGATCTTCGGTTGCCAATTCATCTAGATTGATATTGTCTGCATGGGTGCTACAAGATGAGGTCATGGTTTGCTCTCCTCTAGTCTTGGTGGTAGAGGTTAAGCGTTTATAGGATTTGGCAAGTATGGCTTCGATATGGTCTTTGGAGAGGCTTAGACTTTATAGTCACTTTAGTACCATACCTTGTTCTAAAAATAAATGAGACCAACCGAAGACAAAACCCCCAACTTGGCTATAAAATCCCTCGAGAGACAAATGGAAAAGTCGTGACCAAGTCTATGGCATGAATATCCTCTTGAATAGCAAAATTGGGGATGGTGCAAGGTAGAGCTAAATTCTTGATAATACCAATAGTCTTAACAATGACCCATCTAATTACACTACGCCTTTTTGAGGATTAGGCTTGTAAACAAGACCCAACCTATCACCTAAACTCTTAGGCATGACTAAACTCTGGCACGAGAATCAACCATACAATTATGAACAATTTTATCACCAATGATTAGACTTAAATAAAACGAGGGATTTACCTATTTTACCTTACGCTCATTTATCCTCCAAGTCATTAGCCAACACAACCTTTGCAACTCCCACGATTAGCGTTGTCAAAATAGACAACTCGGCCAATGCACTCTATAGTAAACCTTTCGCCTTGGAAACTATAAAGCATATAATATTGACATGTTGATAGTGGTTTTATTGAGATGCTCAACTATATTGAATGATGAAGAGTTTACCTTCTGGGTTTTTGTGAACATAATTTATTTGCCTCTGCAAGGCTAAGAATGTGTTCTTGAGCTCCCTATTGGTATCTCCGCCCTCTTTGAAAAATCTGCATTTTAGGCTATGTGGTAGCATTAACATCTAATGAAATAGGCTGTTTCTTGATTATAGGTGTTGTTTGCTGTGAATTACTAGCTTGTTGTCCTGGATCCATAGCTCTCTTTTTTGACCTGGTATTAGCCGAAATAGGAGAATTTTGCTAACTTTGGCCATTCATGCCACATAATTTAGAACTCTACCAGTTCGGCAAGGCATCTTCCATGTTATCTTGCTATTCTTGGTTCTAATCTACAACATTTTCTCAACTAGCATAGCTATTTTGAACCATTAAATCCTGATTCCTCATTCCATTGGCGCACACTGATTGGCTATGGGGCTGATTGCATAGATAACACCAATCACAATCTTGGGCAACATTATTTTGCGGCACAAGTTCCTTTGACGAACTGGCTATGTTCAGATTGCATGACTGGAATGGCCTAGGGTTAAAATTCTTCCTTTGGGTTTGATAATCATTCTGAAAGGCGGGTCTATTTTGCTGATAAGGGGCTTGATAAGGCTTATGTTCTTGGCCAACATGCTTTTTAATAGTCACAAGATCATTTTTGAAGGTTTTTAATAAGCTTTTAATCTCTTGCATCTCCAGATTTGGGGCTGGGGTAGCAACCTCTTGGGCTGTATTATGATAACCTATCACTGAAATAGGCGGGACAACAACCAAAGGAGGTATAGCGGCAGGAATAGGAGGCTGCATTTTTGGAAATAAAGGCATAGGAGGTCTAGGAGCTATGTCTCTAGCTTGGATGAGATAATTTTCAGCATTAATGGCTATATTGTAGGCGTTAGGAAGCGTTAGCCCACCCATAGACTGAGTCATAACTGCAATTTTACTATTCAAAGCTTTCAAATAAAATAGAAAAGTGTGTGCTGGTAAGGGCTTTACCATCGCGGTAAACCTATCCTAGGTTCTCTAAAATTGGTAGTTGAAGTCGGCTAGGTGCTCGTGTGGTGCCCTCTGAATGGTGCTCAACTGTTCTAATAAGGACAGGTTATCAGATTTATCAGCAAAATGTTAGTATAAGCCATTACCTAACGCATCCCATGTCGCGATTGAATTGGCTATGAGGCCTTTGAACCACTGCAATGCTTTTCCCTTAAGTGATGCAACTAACAGCCTTAGCGTGACATTCTCTTGCATGATATTGTGTACTAAACATAACCTAGCTACGTCATGGGTGTGCTCGATTGGCATAGTGTAATCTTCCCCGGTGAAGTATGGCAGACCTCTAAGGGCTGCAACTGGTATGTCATCATGTTGAAGTATATTTATTGGTGTACCACCATTGAAGGGCACGAATGGGTGCTGCCTCAGTGCTTCCATTGGTGCTACTTGTGAAATAAGGGCTGGAACTCCTGGTGATAACACCAAGGAACTGAAAATCGGAGGTGTTGACTTTGACCTCGTGGGTGATTCAAAAAGCCTCCTTGCTATCCTGCCTCTTCTTTGTGATGGGGACAACTCTCGATAGTTGAAAGGTGTAGAACTTGATCTTGTCTGCATCTTTCTCATGCGTGGGCTGCACTAGCATGCGAAAATCAGAAATCAGAGCCGCTAGGTATATTGTAATGAGCCTTAGAAGGCTGGAAAATATGCTGCATACACCAAACAACAAATTGAAAAGATATTAAAATGGTCTGAATGTCCCATTGGGCGTGCCAAAATTTGTTATCAATAGATTTGCACACTGCTGAATGCAATATTAAACAATCTACTGAAACATGGAAACCTTCTTTAGATGTGGGTGATCTGAGCGAAGAAGGAATCTCTAGAGCGAGCTAGTTCTTCGAATGATTGATCCTATTCTAAATAATTTATGAGGAAAGGGATAGAAATATGGACTAAAAACAAAACTTGAATCTAACTGTATTTCACTTAAAGTTATGAAATTCAAACATTGACACTCACAACAAATTTTCTATCACAATGAATCTCACAATCCCACTGGCACATACTTCCATCAGTATTTTGCATGAAGATTCCTAAATGAAATACAATAGGCAACCTGAAACTATGCAATTCTAAAACACAACTAACAATAGAAAGACATAAAAGGATTATGATTTGAACCACAAAGACATCAAATTTCTATTATAAAACTGAGATAGAAATGAGAAGGAGAATCCTGCTGCTTTATTAAAACTGAAAGAGTGAATAATTTTGAACTGAGTACAAAAGGGTTCACAAGCTCAAAAATGTGTATGAGTAGGAATTGAAATCTGAACTGAGAAGAAGAGCTACAAAGACTAAGTCTTTCAAAGACATAACTCTCAAGAAACCCTAATCTGAGCTCAGAAAGAAGCTCAAGGAAGAAACTTCAAACTGTCTCAAAAACTACATAAAAGCAGAAAAAAGCATATTGCTTTTATGATCAAGCTGTCAAGCCTCTAAAAATAGGCTAAATATGCTTTAAAAGCCCAAAAAACATCTTATCTCTCCAAGATAAGACTCAAATCCGACCAAGAGAAGAAGTCAATATGAATCTACTAAAAATAACAAGAAATCATAAAACAACTTATAAAAGATTGCTTTACGATTCTGCTTTACAGGATTGCAGATCTTACAATTTGTCTATTTTTTGCAATTTAAAGATTATCAAATCTTTTGCAAAAAATAAAACATCTTATTTCTCCATTACAATGCTTTGATTTTCTCAAAAAATCATAAAAATATTAATACAATAATTATTCTCTCATCAATATCTCCAATTGATTTCTCTAAAATCAATTAAAATTAAAAACTCTAAGTGGATAAAGATCAAAAAATATCCCTAGGTCATAACATATTCAACACCCATACCCTCATTTTCCTCTCAAAGCAATAACACAAGGTATTCAAGTCCCCACATTTCATTAAGGCAAAAAGAAAAAGTCATAAAGACCTACCACATCGACCTAGGCACATAATTCGACCACCCTCAAATACATTAAACTTCAGACTTTGAATAAACTATGATGCAAAGATTAACCTAATTCAAAATCCCATGTGCTATTTTCTAATTGTGAATATTCTGGATGATTATGATGTTGGGTCGAATTAGGGCATGAGGAAAACAAGGTCAAACCCTAAATCATTTCATTTTGCACTCTTCACTTTGAAGGAAAAAGAGCTCTGTCTGAGAGCACGCCGCCATGATGGTTGAGCTTGGTATGACTTCTACATGCTCGATAATCTTCATTTTCTGCCTTCTAACAGTCGAAACTTTGATGGGTAAGTCTAATTTTTTTGTCTTTATAGCTCTTTACTCCCTTCAAGAAATAAGAAAGGCCATTAAGGCTGTAGACTGTCCATGCTTCTCTCTAACTTTTCCCTACATTTTGTGCTTTGTCCTTCATGGCTGATATGCACGAACTCAGGCTTGGTCTAGAACTTCATGAGAAAAATTGTTTCAGTGTTCTCATTCCTTATTGCATACAAGGTGAGCCTCTTTTCTTGTAGCTTTTGTGGCTTCACTTCCTAATTTGCTTGGTCTGTAGCCACAGATAAGACAACTTCTAATGCATTTCTTTTTGCTCTCTGTGTTCACTTTAAAGAGCTCAAGCCGTGGCTTAAGTCTTGTGCCTTCCTTTGTGTTCCTTGTCTTCACTGGCCACCCACACGAGCTCAAACTAGATACTTTGTTTGGAGTTTTGAGACTTTAATATGGGTCTGGTCGCGCCATAAGCATTCTCCTACAGACTTGAAGTGGTGAGTTATGTTTAAAATAAATACTCTCTCCTTTAGAAAGATTGACTACCTTCACTTAAAATTCTATGGCCATGTATAGACCGCTACATATGTATCATAGAAAGCATATTTAAAGACTTTGGGCTCGACCCAAAACATGAAATCCACCTTCTTGTGTATTTGACATATCAGCATATGGGTAGCATGAAAATTTGAATAAAACTGTATTTTCCTTATTTTGAAACTCAACCCACCAAAGGAAACTCACCTTTTTATGTTTTTTCTATTTTATGTAAAAAAACCCATATGGGTTAGCTCTGAATGCTGCAATTTCTGTGCTTAAAACTAAATCCCCAATGTGGGTACTTGGGATTCAAAAACTACATATTCATTTGTATGATTTATGGGCTCGACCCAAAAGACCCGCTGTCTATTTCACACTTCTGAAACAAAAGCGATATGGGTATTTGAAATTTCTAAAGAAAATATATCTATTATGTGATTTCTCCTACAACGCTCGACCACCATCATTTTGCATGAGCTCCTGTTATCTTCTTTACAAACCCTCACATGGCATTTCCTGCAAATTGAAACTTCGTGGTTTTTATACATTCTGAAGCTTGACCCAAGAATAAAATTCCATCATATACTTGTTACTTCACATAAAATCCTCATTTGGGTTGATAGAACAAATTCTTTTGTTGTTGTGATCAAAATACCCAAGTGGATGGCTAGAAACGGTGAAAATTTGTATATTTACTTGAAACCCCAACGTGGGTACTTGCTGTTTGTTGTATCATTTGCCTTCAGAAAAAAAAAACCCTAGTGAGAGTAACAAAATCTGTGTATTTATCTGTATTTAATTTATGGGCTCGACCCATTATAATTGATGCTTTACTTTGATATTCTGTTTGAAAATAAAACTCACATGGGTAAGCTGGAAATATATCTATTTGTCTTTAATATTCTCATGAAAATTAGCTCGACCACCATTGTTTCTTTTGCACTTTCAGTTGCAAAACTTAGACTTGGCATTTGTTATTAAAATTGGGTTTGACCCTTCTCTTATTTCTGCATTTTCAATAATTGTGTAAAAACTAAGCCTCTTTTAGCATTCACATTTACTTTTGGTTGAATTTGTAAACAACTGGTATCTCAACTTTGTTTTGACTTCATGCAAAAATTTCATTTAAAGTCTTGTAGTTCTGAAGACTGCACCTTACTTGATTACCTCAGTGCATTTCTAGTGCATGATTAACACTTCAGAGAGACCTTCAATCAAACTAGGACTAACTGTTCATTATCATTTGAATGCAACATCTATTCCCTCACACTCCTGGGCTTCAACCTGGCACTCTTCATGCATTTTTATGTTCTACTTAATAAAATTTTCTTTAAATTTTTTCTCTTCTGTGATGAAAATTAAAACAAAACTCCTCATTAAGGCATAATGTATGTCTGTTTACTATGATTGGCTATGAAAAGAACACTGATGAACTGAACCTTGCATGACATATATGATCATGATGAACAAATAACACAGCATGTGAACTATGCAACAATGTTTGACATAATGGTACTTGGCTGAATCAATTGAGCAAGTTAAACTCACTATTCACTTGCAACCTTTAGAAAACATTAACCTGATTGTTATGAATGTACAGTTGGTTTAATAGCTCAATAGATAACTATGCTTTACTCTTTTAGTTGTATCTTACTTCTTTTGATGAATATGATGATGTAATCTTTAAATCAACCCATTTATAATGAATAGGGCAGCATGCTAAGCTCTACCCTTGTGGGAGCCCATTTTTCTCCACATGCTTGGTCTTCAAATAATGATCAGCTTCGTGACTTTACCTATACCTGCACAAGGAAACAAACAATGTTAGCATAAACAAAATATGATGATCATGATGATGTTTTTCTTTCAACTCATTTCTTATGTACTTCTTTGATTGCTTTAGTGTATGATTAATAATAGGCTACACTATTGTTGGTGACTCATATAGGTTTCTTCATAATCGGAGCCACCGACACCCCGCTCTTCTCTCTTACAGGTCGACAAAACTCGAGAAGACAAAGGTGCACCATTCATCATTGACCATCGGCCAAAACAGGCAATGATGATTATGTCGTTTACTTATGCGATTTTTCCTTTTGCATCTTCAATAGTGTAGTGTACTATTAATGGTGGATTGTGATAGTCATGTCCATGACTTTTGTGGATATTTGATTTCATCTTATGTTTTTCATTTGAAAAGAAAATGCATTTCAATGCAATGTTGTAATATTGTTCTGATTCTTGCAATCAAATGAAACTATGTAAATAGGAATCCCTCCATGAAATGAACAAAAGCATTTAAAATGCTCTGTTGTTTATATGTTCAATTATGTACTTCATTTAATTCTAGAATATCTGAATAGCACTCTGAAAATCCATTTCTTCTTTCAAATGCACAATTGTCACTTGATGAATAATGATAAAAATGAAAAATATCACTTAAACATAATATGCAATTTCACCTTAAGATATAATATTGTTCAGCCAGCTCCACCAATTGAGCTGTGGTGAAAAATTGGTAATAGTCAAATTTGAGGATTTGAAAGGCCAACATTTTGAATCTCCCATTGATTTGATCCCAATGCTTGGTGCATCTGGGTGTGGCCTTTATAACCTATTCGGATTGGGTAAATTCCCTCACAACGTCCATAAAGTTTGGAGTTAGTGCATCTACAACCCCTTGCTCCATCTTCTTATGGAAGAATGGCTTGATTTTATCTAGATCCAGCTCTAGGGTGGGCATGTCATAATCGGTCATTGTTTTGAGGTAATCCTTGCTATCAGTCCTATGCTCCATAACCCATTCAAGGTTGAGCTCAACTTCATGCAATACCCTTTCCAAAACTTCCTTTCTATGATCCAAGCCCATCTTCTAGGTCTCCACTAGCCAATGATCATCTTTTATGAGCCCCAATTCCTTTTCCCATGTTTTCTCTAGAAGCTTAAGAACTCCCGTGAGCTTAGGATATGTGATCCTGTATAGCTCAGTGAATCTGTGACATGTATTCTCAGTGGATTTTAGCTGCTTTTGCAAATCCTAGAATCTATTCAACATTCAGGCAGCGTGGCAGATTCCCATGTCGCCATTGTAGATCACCTGTTGGAACCAATCCACTATGGCCTTGGTCTAATTCTTTATTTTCTCCATTCTGTTGAGCTCTTATTGGGAGAGAAGAGGGGGTACAAATGATGTTGTTGAAGCCTCTTCTTCTAAGGATGTCCATTGTTGGATGTGGGCGGTGAGATCCGCTACTTGTGCTTTTAGTTCCTCTTTGGAAGACTGATCCTTGTTCATTTGCTACATAATTGTTACCACTGACCCCTAGAATTCATCAATCTTCTATTCTCTAGTTATCGGGCCCAACTTGATTGTCAAGATACTATAACTAGTTCCTGCATCCTTATCCATCATAGGGGTAGCAATCTGCATCATTCTCGATACAGAGGCCTCAACCGTGATATGAGAGTGGACTCTAGGCTTTTTTCCTTTCTTATCTTTGTTTTTTCTCTTGCTAGTATTGCTTCGATTCTGACCTTTGGATCTACAACCACTGGAGTGTTCTTTTGTAGTTGTTGTTCTAGCCAATCGGGCACCTTGGTTTCCCCTTTAGGTGATTCATGATCACCTTCCTCTCTTTTTTCATGTTGAGGTTGCTTCTCTTCATGGCCCAAGGCCTCTTTATTTATTCTCTCTTCTTCATCTGAGTCCTCGATCTGTATAGCCTCTTCTTTGTCTAATTCAACAAAGGCTATCTTCTCTTCAGTGATATCTTCTCTTTGGGATCCCTCCCCTTCTTCTTGTTTGAGCTCAACATGATGCTCAGGCTTGGGGCTCTTCTTTGGTGCATCTTATTCTTCTTCTTCTTCTTCTTTATCTTCTTCTTCCTTTTCAAGAGGCACTTCTTCTTGGATGGGGCCCTCACCTTGGCCCATTGGTGGAGGCTCTTCGAGTATCTCCTCATTGGCATCAGGGTCAGCTTTTTCTTCAAAGAGTTTCCCTTCCAGACCAATAGTTTCACCTACATCCTTGAGCTGTTAGGACAACTCCTCTTCTAACTCTTGATTTGAGGTTTCTATTATATATCGTTGATGCAAAAATTGTAGGGCAACAACCTTATGGGAAACTTAGCTGTTGGGGGATGTATGCACATAGGTAAGTGACCTCCAGGATTTTATCGAAGCTGGATCTTCATTTTTTCAATGGGGGGAGAAAAGGGAACAATAGATTAACATAAAAAATACAAACCTACACTAAGGCGATGCGCTAGATCAGTGATGAAATAAACAAGCACATTGTGAGAACAAAGGCTTGAACAATTATAAGCGTATATCAAATGAATGACTTCCAACACCACAAACATAAGAACATCAAAACATTTGCATAATATAACCATTACAACATGAGAATAACACAAAAGAGCAACAACATGATTTGTATTACGCTAAGCTATATATAAAGATTACAAAAGCTTGAAATAGATGTCCATATATCTCAAAAATATCTAGCATAGTCTAATGTTCTATCAAATACTTGAAAATAGAGAGTTTGAGAAATAATGGCACAATCTGTAAGTCCAACTTTAACAATAAAACACTATAGAGGCTAATTCCTAATGCTCAGGAAAGTTTTTTTTCTCATCTAACAACAACAACAAATGAAGAAATGGCTACTTAAATTAGCCAGCCCACTGCCTGGAGGTTCTAATGGAAAAGATGCTCCAACGTAGCCATCAACAATAAAGATTCCCCAATGCAAGCAATAACAGAAAGATCCTCCAACATCGACACCAACAGAAAGGATGGAAGAATAGCATGCCAACAGGAACATTTTGGGGAGATACGAGCCACGCAACAGCAAAACGGAAAGGACACGTGGTGGAAAAATGAAAACCATTGCAACAACCATCGAAAAAAAAGAGATGGTGCCTGAACTAACACCACATGGAAAGCTCCTGGTAGAAGAAGTTGCGATGCGGGTCCCAACCAAACAAAAAGAAAACTAAGGTGACGTGTCACATAGTCAAAGCCCAGAAAAAAGAAAAGGAAGTGTCTTGAAGGAAAGCTCTGATATGACAACACATGTCGGCAGCCAAAAGCCATGAGTGTTATTCAAAAGAAAAGCTATAGACAAAGAAAAATTGTGAAGGAATAGAGTGGTACATGAATAATTATTCATAGCTTGGCGAATTAGAGGGGAATTTTTCCTGCAGAATGAGAACCTCTAGATCACGGCCTCATAGACCAGTTCCACCTTTAAAGGAAAAACACTCATAGTTGGAGAGAGAAGCCTGAAGGGATGTCCAGACTTTGTGCGATGGTGTAGTGAGATTGCGTAAGATTTCATGAGTCATATTCAAATCAATAATTTCCTTAAAAGGAAATCCTCCAGATACTTTCACCTCAGACTCAAGCTGGAAAAGGGGTTGTGCCAATTGATGCACCATGTTCTCAATATTAGCGGTTGTTAGAGGTTGGTCAAAAGACTGGAACACAGATAAATCTTGCTTCTTCTCTTCAATCTTCTCAATAATGTGTTTTATGCCCTCTACTATTTGGTCAGCCAGGAAAGGTTACAGAAGTCCTCGTTGAGTCAGTCAAGAAAATTGAGCTCGCATATCATTGGTAATTTGAGTTAGCCTCACTCTGTACTCACTGACATGCTGAATGGACTCATGCATGGAAATGAGGATGTTCACGCTCATGGCTGCCACTGTCCAATATCTGACTTCCACATTGCTCAATGCTTCATTGGAAGTTGTATACAATTTGATTAGTAGTTGTCTGGCCTCCAGAACCCTAGTAGAAGTGGTCTCTTACACCTGTTGCATTGATTCACCAACCAATCTACACAAATTGATAGCCTACACCATAAATTTGAGTGTGGGTTGTAACGTAAGGCATAATGACTTAACCTTATCCCAGTATGATGCATGTAGTTCTTTTTCTATTTCTAGCAAGTTTATTTGAGATGCAGAAGGCCGAGATCTCAAAATGTCCATTTCCACAGTTTTGCTGCTTAGTTTTATTTTCAACTCTGTGATGCTTCCTTCTAGGACCAAAATCTAATTCTTCATAGTAGCATTTTCTTCTTCCCTCACTTTTAGGTCCAACTTGATCTGCCTTAGCCTTTCAGTTTCCTACTCTGATATGACATTCATCTCATTTACTTCATCATTAGTACTCTATGAAAGCTCTTTCAGACCATCACTTGTTTCCTTTAATTCATCTCAGAGGGATGTCTCAGTTGCCCAGAGTTGCTTGATCTCCACATTTAGAGTCTGAAGTTCAGTGGCCTTGCCTTCAAAGGCAGTCTTCTCATCCTGGAGCCAATTGTGTTCAATTTCTTAAGCTTTATACTTATTTGACCAAAGACTCACCTTCCCCTTCAGGTCACTTATTTCATCTTTCTTTTTCATCTGGCAGTTGAGCTTAAGGAAATCAATTTTCACCACTCTCTACATTTCTTCTATTAATTCCATCTTGTCCTACAGACGATCTTATTGCAAGTCAAGTTGCACTACATTGATAGAATAATCATTTGGTTGCATCTCCTTGACTAGCATGATGACATTAGGTGTTGCTTGTGCAAACATCAGCGAATTTTAGCTTTCATTGAACACAGTTTGCACAAGAGGTTCCATAGGTATGTTTACATATTTCTCTCTTCTCTTCTAAATTTGACAAGCCTGGGCCCTCTTGGAAGCATCCACCTATGAGAAATATTCCTTGGGCGGGATACCCAATCCACCAGCAAAAGGAAACTCCTGGGGTACTACTAGTGGGAATGACAATGTGCTAAGCGTATCGAAAGACTTGGTGGGTTTTGTAATAGTCACTGGGGAAAAAGGTGGGATAAATTGATTGCTCTGGGATGATGAAAACATGGTAGAGAAAAAGGTCAGAGAAGTAGTCATTTGATGTTGAGGCATCAAAGACACAAATTGTTGACTCATTGGGCTAGAATGCATTTTCATTACTTGCACCTCAGGGGTAACAGATACAGGAGGGGGTGAACGGGGACCACTAGGGGACCAATATTGACCTGTCCTGGATGACCCACAAAAGGAACATTTGATGCAAGCGGCATGCAAGAAGCAGGGGTAGAGGAAACTAGAGGCATAGAAGAGAGAGAAGGGGAGAAATGTACCTGAATTCCTTGAAGATTAGTGGTAGATGCGACTACCTCCTCATGCTATTCTTCTTCTCCTTTTCCTGCCTCCTCTGTCTGGTGTCTCTTCTCTGGTGGGGAATCATCTAGGTCCAAAATAACCTTTCTGTGGTGCCTAGAAGAGCTTGATCTTTTCTTGCTCAATCTTGAGGAGCTAGTTGGCTCTGACAGTTGTGTATTTTAGGATTCCTCACACAACAACTATTGTCCACTGATGACCTTTTCCTGTACAAATCCTTCTTCAATTATTAGAGCCTTTTGGGCTACTTCTTCCTCATGCCTTGGGGCAGTTCTTTCTACTTCACAATACCTCTCAGACTCTAAAGGATTTGGAGAATCATCATTGTCTGAGTGCTCGTGGTTCTAGACTTCATCAAACTAGTCATCCGATCCCACCTCTTCGTAGAGCCCATTAGTCATTTTAATCTCCTGCTTGTAGATCTAGAAAGCTTTAATCTTCTCAAGTTTCTATCCAAGCCTTGCCAACTGATTGTAAAGGAACAGATTTATTGCATGATTAGGGTTAGGCTTAGCCAATATATGATAGAAATTTAGCCAAGGAGGTCGGCCTGTGCTATAAGGTATGTGCTCGAGGCCGACGTATAATTTTTGATCTCCTTCATTTGCATTCCTTTGAGGATCCAAAAATGGCTGAGGATGATGAGGTATTTTAATGCCTACCTCTGCTAAATTACCCATTGGATTATATCACCATGTATCATTGATAAGCACCAGTCTGAGGTGGCCCAATTTGGAAAACAATACTTCAAAACTATTAACCTTCAAACTCTTTTTCTTAACCAAGGTTACAAAACCAAACGAAACTAGCAGCACCAGGTAGGAAGTTAGATGCTTACTCCCCTAGTAATCATTTTCAATGTTGCACAACTTCCTGAGGACTTCCAAGGTCAACACCCTGTTAGAAACAAAATGCGAAAGTCAGAAAGGCTCTCGGACAAAACCCTGCATGTAGAGTATTATAAATTATGAACTAAAAAACCAATCACAAGGCGGTGCTAGGCCGCTCACCCATGATATTTGATTTTGCGTCAAGCGCCTAGACCCCTGACCTCCCATTTTATCCAAATCTCTCAAAGTTAGAGCTAGGAATGTGTCTGAAAACACATAATAATCAAAGGTTTTTGAAAGGACCGGAGTCCAGGTCGAAATTGTTTTTCTAGCACCACTCTCATCAAATATTGCTAGGGGCATAAAATGCTAGAAATAATCAGGGTTCTGAAATAAATTCATATAGGCCAAGAAAGATGGATACTTGAACTTGGAGCCTGGCTCAAACTCCTTCAACTATTGGCACATTCCTTCTACAATGGCTTTTGCAAATTCCATCAATGGGGGCACTTTATTCCATTTTAGCATAAAGCCTACGCTCATTTGGAAATATAAGACTTCCTTGTCCATATCTAACCCACATATCAATGCCAACATGGAGAAAATGAAAGCCGTACCTACTTTGAAAGTAGCTAGCTTAAGAGGAAAGCTAGGCAGAACTGAGTAATCTGTTGGCTTATTAGTCTCGACGTTGAAAAAATACTGCGTTGTTCTAAACCCTCTCCAAGGCCTCTATAATCTGGCAACATTGAATTCTTCAACACCCTCGAGACCATTAAGAGGGACACACAACATGTCCTGGAGAGCCTGATGATTGATCACCACTCTGAAATCATAGTTGTTCATAACTCTTGACTCAGCATCAATTTTTTTGGCATAGGTAGCCATGATTTCTAGACAATAGTGTACTAAAGGAACCATATATTGAGGAAGACTGTAGTTCCACAACCGCTTATAAGAAAGGATCACTAAGATTCTTCATTTTTTCACATGCGGATTCTCTTAGACTTTTAGGATTTTGGGATAACTCTGGATCCCAAACATTATCCCAATACTTTGCAACTAAAACTTGGTTCCTAGGAGAAATTGCGTTTAACAATTTTTGGTCTGCTGGCTGAGTGTGAGGCCACAAATTCTTATTGAAATGCCTAGGGTTGCATAAGAAATCTAATCATAAATGCTCATGCAAGGTGCCTGCATTCTTCTTTCTTCAATGCTGCCAGCAACGACAGCCTGGGTTGAGCTTTCTGCAATCTTAGCCATTTTTACCTGTATTTTGCTGGATTTTGCTACTTGGTCTTTTGAAAGCTCTTCTCTCTGCAAATGATTGAGGTGGTTACACACTTTTCCAACCTTGCACAATTAATTCCTTCTGCATGACACTTTTAACTTCCTTTTCAATTTTTGAAAATATTGAATTAGCAAGGATTACACTATCTTTCACATTAATTATGCCATATGCCCACTAACTCTTTCATGCATGTGAAGAGGCCACCAACTCACCAAAGGATTCCACATAACAAGGGATGTGACCCCATATATGGTAGCTCTAGTTTTTCCTTGGAAAAGGTACCAGATCAGCAACGCCATATCTTTTTGTAAGCCTTTACATTCAATGATCACTTGATTGCGACATGGCACATCAACCAACAACTTAACCAAAAGAGATTTGCTTTGATCTACTAGGACAAAAGCATTCTTTTGGTGACAGCTGGCTCCCTTTTTCCCCTCTGAAAAGGCTTAATTTGAACAACTTGAAACTACATTTACTTATATTCAATATTTCGCATGCCACAATGCAACTTGTTAGGACTCTCTCTCATACCACTTGCTTCTAATGTAAGCACACCTTTCCCAATTAGAGGATCCTCTTCTCATCTATAAATAGACCCTTTGGCATTATGGCAATTCACATTTTCACTTAGCAATTTCTTAGCAACTAGCCTTAGGACAAAGTAAGTAGCTTCATTACTTAGCAAAAGTAGCAGTAGTTATGGAGACTCCCATTAGGCTTACATGTAAAAAAACTCAATCTTCCTTTTTTGGGAAAATTAGGTGTAGGCATTTAAAACACATGACTGACATGAAAAATATTTTGTATGTGAAAGCTATTAAGTGGGTTTTGGGGAAAGACTGTGTGGAGTATGAGGACCAATATAGGGTAAATACCAGCATTACCTCTCACTTTGTAGCTTCCTTGCTAGACATTGGTGTCTCCAAGAGGAAGGTTCTGAGGATAACCAAGCAAGTGTTCCCAAAACTCTATTTGAAGTGGTTGGCGGTTCTCATAGGAGTTGTTCAGATTGGTTGTGGGATTCTATTTGCTCGCAACCTGTGCCTACTTGCTGAGGAAGGAGGACCTATGCTGACAAAGCCCTTTCTTCATGGCTTTGAGTTTGAAACCCACAAGGAACACCGCCATAAGGTCTGTTCCACTTGCCACTTTTTGATGAGGATGCACAACATCGAGCCCTTCAACCAGGTGCAATGGTACGAGAATTTCAAAAGAATGATGTTCCCTCATCGTGTGCCACTTGCTGCTGCCATTGGTCCTTCAAATGCCTGAATAAATGCCCTGAAGACCCCTTTTTCTCTTTTTGTATATGAAACACTTTCTGGAACACCTACTAGCGATAATATATGTATTTTTGACATACAGCTACAAGCCTCATTAAATCAATATGCGAACATATGTAAATGTCCATATAATCAATATAATACATATATTTTCTATAACCTAGTTCTTTTCTTCATTTTATGTCATTTCATGTGTCAATGTTGTTGTTTTTCTAATAAAGCACTAAGAATGGCCCAAAACTAACAAAGCAGGGAAAATATATACATATTTACATACCCATAGCAAAAGCTGAATTAGTTGAATTTTTTGAGGTGTATTCCATTCACTGGAATACCCAAAGCTTCACCTTCCATTGTTTCCAATTCAAATGAATTGTGCTGCTTGTTGGTATCAATCAAATATGCACCCTTTGTTAGATTTGCAAAAAATCAAACTATCTGTTGAAACATGGAAACTCTTTTCAGATGTGGGTGATCTATGTGAAAAGAGAATATCTAGAGTGAGCTGGTTCTCAGAATGATGGATCCTATTCTAAGTGATTTTCTGGGAAAAAGGATAGAGAATATGACTGAAATGAAAAACCTATATAATATGATCTCAACTCAATAATGACTTTGATATTTCACCCACAAACAGTCTTTAGGAAAAAATAGAAATGAATTCACAATCTCTCATGAACACCAGTGAAAAATTGATTTGCATGAAGGTTTAGACTTAAAAACAACATGTAACTTGCATTAAATGAACTTTCTGCATCAATAATCTACAATAATAGGACATGAAAAGGATTTTGTAAAAAAGATCACAATATAAAAATCATACTAAAACTACAAATAGGGACAAAAATTGGAGATAGGAATGCTGCTTTTTATTAGATGAAGGAGTGAAACTCTCAAAACTTGAGTGCAAAGAAGTTTACAAGCTCAAAAATGTGTAAGAGCAAGAAACTAGAATCTGAATTGAGAAAACACTAAGTTTTCTTCAAGATATATCTCAAAAACCTTAATTTGAGCTCAAGAAGAAAGATCAAGGAAAAGCCTCTAAAACTACCCAAAAAGTTGGCACAAGAGTGGAAAAGTCACACCTTTTGCATGTAAATACTGGAAATCTCCTAAAAATAGTTCAAATCTGCTTTAAAAGAAAATAAAACACTTCATCACTCCACCAAGAATTTCAAATCCGACCAAAGAAAGATCTCTCATAAATCTGCTAAAAATAGTAAAGAAATAAAGCGATTTATAAGATATTGCTTTATTCTTGCTTTACATAGCTTGCAGATTTAATATTCTCATAATTTGATTACTTTTTCAATTAAAGATTTTAGAAAAATATTTTGCAAAACAACCTTATTTCTCCAATTACAATGTTTGATTTTTCTTTAAAAAAATCATAAAAATAATACATATTATCCTCTCATCATAATTGATTTCTATAAAATCAATTAAAAACATAAAGATGCTTGGTTGATTTCTATAAAATCAATTAAACAAATAAAATATCGAAGGCATACACTTATTCCTCTATTATCCAAGGCATGAATATAAAACAAGTACCCCAAGGTATTTAATATTCAGGAAAATAAAACATACCTTACCTAAGCCTAGACCCATGAAATACTTGATCAACATGCCTAAGGACTTAGGTAAATATCAATACATGAAGATTAAAACCAAATCAACCTAGGGAATTTGACTTAAGCTTGTTTAAAATGAAAAATAGACCCTAAGTTCGAATTAGGGAAAGCATGAACAAAACTAATGAAGAAACCCTAACTCCTATCATTTCACACTTTTGCATTTTGGAGAGTTTGGGCTATGCCTGGGAAAGATGGCGTCACCATGAGCTAGGGTTTGAGTGATTTTGAAGGATTTTTGAGCTCCATTGCCACTGTCTCTATCAAATCTTCACCTGCCTCTGATGGTAGGAACATTCTTGAGCTTTCTGTGGACTTTTTGAAACTCCTTGCTTCACTTTGAAATGGAATTTGAGTCTTAAGGCTGCGAATTTATCATTTACCTAATGTGTTTTGTTTGTTAATGTCTCCATATGGCCACCATATGTGAGCTCGACTTGGGAAACTTCTTCTGGATCTTTCAAAGCTTGACTATGGGTTTCTCTCACAATGACATGGGTAAGTGAACGTCACTCTTTCACCATGTATTCACTCTTAAATCATTTAGCTAGAGCTTAGTTTAATATTTTTTGTAAATCTGCATCACAGGCCACGACTACTATAGGTTTTTTGTTGAAATTTCACATAGAAAAACACTTGTATTTGGGCGTCATGCTTTGTATTGTTCAATTAGACAACAAACTCCATTTTTGAGTCACAAAATTCTAGCTATATTATGGTTTTCTAAAGACAAATGGGCCTTCTAGGCCATGGCCATCATGCACTAAAATGGGTTTTGTCATTTCCTAGGCTCAACCCAAAAGAGCACATTGTGTATTCTTTACTCCTGGAACAAAACCCTCTATGGGAATCTATATTTTTAGGAGAATAATATGTACTCTACATTTATGGAAAACTAGAGATTGAAATCAACCCACCATTTTACAAGTTCTGCATTTAAATAAAACCCCACGTGGGTATTCTTGAAAATAGTAAAAATCTAGGTAAATTTGCATTTGAATTTGACATACTCAAATGGGTATTCGTGATTTCAAGTATGACTGCAACTTTAGCTCAAAAAATCAATATGGGTATTCCTGAAATTTAAAAGAAATACCCATTTACTTTCCGTCAAAAACCTCACGAAGGTTCACTGTAACAAAGAGAATACTTTGCATCCATTTTGAACACTTCCTATGGTATTTCACAAAAAATGAAAATGAAAGAAACTCCCTATGTAATGGACTACTTCTTGATTTTTCTCTCTATCTGTATTTCTACATATATAGCTCCATCAGGATGCTCAAACTTGAAAGTGCACTAAAACTTATCACTATTGTCTCACCCTTCCCAACTACATTCCTGTAGTGATGTATTCCCAATGCATCCATTTCATTTGTCTTGAAAGGCTAGGTACTCTACTTGACAGCTTGTGAACATGTGTTTTTTTTGTGTTATGCTTTCAACCAAGATGAATTTGGTTGTCTTTATTGTATCAAACAAGTTGCTTGCTCCACCACTTAATAGATGACTGAACTGTTCATGCATTGATTAAATGCTATCACTGCTTCCTATTTGACACTCTTCATGCATTTTATGTTCCATTAAGAAAAGGCTACTATCTGCATTTGTTCTCCTTTAAAACATTCTAGATTGATACATTGACTTGATTTAATGCAATACTTGCATTCAAACATTAGTGAATACTTGTGGATCACTTGATGCTTGTTATCTTCCATTCAAATGAAATATGAAAACTCTTCTCATGCTTTCCTTTATTGAATAGTGTTCTTGTTAATGAGGCATTATGTATGCCTATTCACTATCACCATTATGAGTATGAACATTGTTGTAATATCATGAAACAAGATGCATAAACAACACTCATGGCAGAAAAATGAAAACTGTATAACAATATTTTAGATTTGCAATTATGAAAATGATGCATTTCAGTTGAATTGATTGAACTCATTTAAGTCTACTGTCCACCTGTAGCTTTTAGAAAAGCATATTACTTGATTGTTATGAGTGAACAATAGGCTTAATGGCTTTGATGAATGAAACTCTGCTTTACTCTTTCATGAATAGTTCATATGAACATGATTGCATTCCTTCACTTAGCCCCATCTGTAATACCAAAGTGGCAGCATGCCGAGCTCTACCCTTGTGGGAGCCCATTTTTCTCCACATGCTTGGTCTTCATAAGATAATTAGCTACATGACTTTTCCTATACCTGCACAGGAAACAACCAATGTTAGCAAAAAACAATATATGATGATGACATTTCCCTTTTCAGTTCATGTTTTTGTTCTTTCCTTTAGTTGATTCTATGCATTCCAAGGATTGAAATATATCTCTGTTAGTATGGCATGTAGTATAGTTCATATCCCAAGCTCTTAATTGACACCCTTCTCAATCTTTTGCAGGTACATTCAGGAGCAGAAGCAGGATGGAGCAAGCTACAAGGCATCAACCAAAGATCAACTTAGGCAATGATGGCTATGTCCCATGTTATTTTCCTCTCTCTTTTAGTTGTATATTTCCTTTCTTGTAATGAATGGAACCAGCTAAAACCATAGCTTGTGTGGATCTTTAAATTTCTTCTTTCATTTCCATTCTGAAAGAAATGCATTGAAATGCAAAGTTGTACCATCATTTGTATTCTTGCAATCAAATGAAAATATGTAATGTGAATAAATTCATGAAATAAATGAAAGCACTCAGTCATGCTTAATCATTTGTATACTCAGTTTTGTACTCCATTTGATTTGTAAAATATTTGAACAATACTTTTGAAACTTAGTTTTCTCAAACAATGCATAACTGTCACTTGATGAATGATGAATATAGTGAAAAAACACCTGAGCACATGCATAAACAATTGTTCCTTCACTTTCAGATATAACAATATTTAATTAGCTCCACCAATTGAGTTGTAGCAAAAAATTGGTAACACTTGCACTGAGTGATCTTGACTGGTCCAACCCAGAGACTGTCAAACTTGCCATGTTGACCAGGTTTCGCTCCACGCTCATTAAATTTTAGCACCAAGTCTCCACATTGTAAACCTTGGTAAAAAAATTTCTTGTCAAACCATTTCTTGACCACCTGCTAGCAGTTAGTCATTTCCTTGAGAGCTTGCTCTTGTTTCTCCTGAACCTCTAGTAATTCCGCCAGCTGCACCTCCATTGCTCTATTTTGCTCAATTTCAAGGGACTTGAGCAATTGGATTGTAGGGATCTCCATGGAAATGGGTAACAGTGCCTCCTTCCTGTAAACTATCTTGTAAGGAGACGTTTTTAGTATTTTCTTAGTGTGATGCAATCCGCCCATAGATTTGTACGGAGGTGTCGATGCCACTCCTTTTGGTGTTTTTAACCTATCCTCTTGATTAGTCAGATAAGATTCTTGTATGTAGATTCAACAAGACCATTCCCTTGTGGATAGTAGTTGGAAGATGTCTTTAAGAAGACCCCATATTTTAGTGCAAATTGACTGATATTGGAGTTGAGAAAGGCTCTAGCATTGTCTGATATAATTGTTTTTGGTGGGCCAAACCTAGCTACGAATTCTTCTAAGAAGTTTACAATTTCTGCCTCAGTTGCATTCTTCAAAGGTAGAGCTTCAGTCCACTTGGTGAAGTAGTCCATTGTTGTCAAGATCCATTTATGTCCAACGGATGAAACCAGGTTGACCATGCCAATGAAGTTGAGACCCCATTGAGAAAATAGTTCTTCCACAACAATTGGCTGGAGTGGCATGGTGGCATTTTTCCTTTTTCCAACAAAAAACTAGCACTTGTTGCAAGATCTTACCAATGAATATGAGTCCTTGAATAATGTTGGCCAGAAATAGCCAACGCGCATGATCTTGATTGTAGTAGTTTTTTCCAAAAAATGTCCTCTGGTCGGGCCACTGTGATACTACTCCAGTATCTTTCTCACTTGTTCTTGTGTCACACACCTTTGCAGAACTCAATCAAAATTCCTCTTGAAAATAACTCCCTCCAAGAGTACATAGCCATTACTCTGCAATCAATAAAAACATCTTTTAAAAAAGGGGAGGCCGGCTGGGTACCTTCCCATTTGCATGATATTATCAATTAACTCAGAAGCTGGTTCAAACTAAGATCCAAGAGTTTCCATTTGATCTGCTTTCGAGTTTTTCTCTCTAGGTGCGACTTAGATGTTGAATGCCTCAAAGCCTTCAATCAGGTCCCGGACCCTGTGCCAGTATGATCACATACAGACATTCTTGGCAGCTGATAGCCCTCAGACTTGGTTAACTACCAATTCTAAATCCCTAAACACTTGTATTTTCTTGGAACCCATTCGTTCTGCTAAACTCAAACCATGGACAAGGCCCTCATACTCTACTTCGTTCTTCAAACACACAAACTGGAAATGATATGACCTTAATGTCTTTTCTTTGGATGGAGATACCAAAAATATTTCAGCGCTAAATCCTACTCTGCATCTTGCTCTGTCAAAGTGCAAGGTCCATAAATTTGAGGTCCCTTCACCTTTAGACTCTTTAGTTACTCTGGGTATAATCTGATCCTCCTCATGTATGACATATTTTCCTAGCCTGGTTGCATGATAGTTTCCAAAAGGGTCTGAATTTATAAATTCATTCGAAAGAGCCTCTTCTTGTTCAGTCTAGGAACTACTTGCTTCTTCATCCTCAAGGAGTTCAACATTGGGCATCTCTTTCGTGGTAATTGAGGTGTTTGCTGCCTCAAAATTGACCATGGCTTTATCAACCACATGCTCAGAATGTAAAGATTCTGCCAATATCTTCATCTTAGCTCCATGTTTGTTTTTTAATATCAGGTGTGCCTAGTCCAAAGAGATATAACCTCTGATATTGGCAGTAAATTCTTGGGACAAAAATATCCCGAACATAGGAGGGACATTAATTAGCACAATGTCTTGGTTCACTGTAATGCTGGGGCAAGCAAACAATTCCATAGGTAATCCTTTGATTGATCCAATGGTTTCCACCTTGTTCTTGTCAAGTTGCATAACTCCCTTCTTAAGGGGCTCATATTCAAGTCCCAGAGCTTTAGCTACTTGCTTGGGCATGATGGTGGTGCTAGCACCAGAGTCAACCAAACAATTATGCAGTAGTTTTTTACCAATGATAAGTGTTATATAGAAGGGCTTGGGTTTAGGCTTACCCTCTTTTTTAACCTTATTTTCTGTTGGTTGATTCACCAAAACTCAGTCTGGGGCTAGATTGGCTATCTTATCCTTTGGGAGCTACTCTCACATCTTTATGCCTTCTTCTTCCGATAATGCCTTTTGTAATAGCTGCTTTTGCTCTGGAATGGCTAGGATATCCCATAAGGAAACATTGGAAAAATATTTCTTTAGCTGTTCCACCATGTTGATTGGCGTACGTGACTGATGAGCTATGCTACTCTACTCCTACTTCGCAGTTGGTACGTTCCGCTGTTTGGCAAATGCTAGGGTGGCTGTGGGAGATTTTTCTTTCAGAGTAGGTGGATTTTTGGAACCTGGAAAGGCGGCCCCAGACTACTATGAAACTAAGGACACAACTGCCAATAGACTGGGAGTTAGATTAGGTGCCCCTTTAGTTTTCAAGGTTATGAATTCTCCAGTGAGCCTTCACTTGGAACGAGTATTGTAATTCGACTAAACTTGCGGCACCTGGGTCAGTGGAATGTTGTTCGGGAATGTCAACTCCTCTTCTTCCATCCAAGAGAAGAGTGCCTAGTCAGGAGCTATATATAGCTCTTGCTCTATAAACATTCCTTGCATTTAAGAGGTGAGAACCACATTCTCCATTTGCTAAGAGGCATATGCATGACCTCCATAGTCAGGCATGATGCCTTGACTACGTTGCTCTGCTATATTCTATTGTAAATTCTCTCATGAGCAATTTTAAGGCATGTGTGCATCAGTGCAAGGGAAGCACCACGAATTAATCTCCTCAACAAGATTATTTTATCCCACTCCAGCTCTTTACTCGAACTAGGATAGACATTCTACATCAGCATGGTCACGGGCATCACTTGATTGCTCTATTGAGCTTGAGCATTACTGTGCGATCTATCCTACCATTGATTCTGCTAAAAAGGAGGTTTCCCGCCTTGGTAGTTTGGTAAGTAGGCTTCTAGTAGGAATATTGTTTCCACTTCATACTAGTTAACTCATTTGTCATGGTTCACAATTGCTCCTTCATGTCGTTCATCTCAGCTTCCAGGGGATTAGGCACTAGAACCATGCTCAGCGATGTTCCTGGATACACATACATAGACTAGGGAGGCACATGAGCACTGGTTGAAGCTACCTCTAGTCCTGTTGCAATCGATTTTGGCAACAATGGCATGATAGGTCACGGTGCCAACTTCCCGACAACAATAAGATTGTTCTCTATGGTGACGGCAAGGCCATATGCATCAGGAAAGTTATCTCCACCAAGGGATTGCATCATCACAAAAATATCAACATTTATAGACTTCAGATAGAACATGAATGCTAGATTCAGAGGTGGCCGACTGCCGACAAGGACCCTCTGCCAAGTTGAATGAAACCGAGCATTGTAATTGGCCAAGGCTTCATGAGGAGCCCACTTTATGTTAGCCAGCTGGTAATATATCGAAGACCTATCGCCATTATTTGAGAAGTTCTTGTAGAAAGGATCTCCTAGCTAATCCCAAGTGCCAATTGAATTAGTTGGAAGAGTACGATACCAGTCCAATGCCTTTCCTCTGAAATAAGTTGTGAGCAACCGCAAAGCCACATTCTGATCCGTAATGCCGTGAACCAGACATACATCAGCTACATCTTGCAAGTGCTCTGCTAGAGTTTTTGAATTATCCCAAGTGAACTTTGGGATAGCCTTTAAGGAAAAAGTTGGGATTTGAGCCCATGCAACGGGTGGTACAGGGGGTATCAAAGGGCGACCAATATCCCAGGCTACAAAATTTCTAGCCATCTACGTAAGCGACGGAGGGAGGGGCAGAGGTGATGTATTAGCTTGCTGACTTTTCACCTTGATCGAAACTAGTGGTGGTATAAGCAGACCCGAGTTTTTTGTTGTTTGAGATCTAGTGATGGGCCTATGGCTCATACACTCTTTTGGATTGTGAATATTTTAGTTTGTCCCACCAGGCGTGCCAAAAAAAGAATTGTTGACACAAAAATTGTAGGGTAGTAGCCTTATGGGAAACTTAGCTATTGGGGGACATATGCGCACAACTAAGTGACCTTCGAGATTTTATCGAAGTTGACTCTTTGTTTTTTCAATGGGGGGAGAAAAGGGAGCAAAAATTAACAGAAAACAAACAAACCTACACTAAGGTGATGCACCAGATCAATGATGAAATAAACAAGCACATTGCAGGAACAAATGCTCGAACAATTATAAGCATATATCAAATGAACGACTTCCAACACCACAAACATAAGCACATCAAAAAATTTGCATAATATAACCCTTATAGCATGAGAATAACACAAAAGAGCAACAACATGATTTGTATTACACTAAGCTATATATAAAGATTACAAAAGCTTGAAATAGATGTCCATATATCTCAAAAATTGCTAGCATAATCTAATGTTCTATCAAATACTTGAAAAAAGAGAGGTCGAGAAATAATGGCACAATCTGTAAGTCTAGCTTTAACAATAAAACACTACAGAGGTTAATTCCTAATGCTCAGGAAAGTTTTTTCACTCATCTAACAACAAAAAATGAAGAAATGAGTGCTTAAATTAGCCAACCCACCGCCTGGAGGTTCCAATGGAAAAGATGCTCCAATGTAGCCATCAATAATAAAGATTCCCCAGTGCAAGCAATAGCCAAAAGATCCTCCAGCATCAGCACCGACATAAAGGATGGAAGAACAACACGCCAATAGAAACATTATAGGGAGATACAGGCCACACATCAGTAAAAAGGAAAGGACATGTGGCAGAAAAATGAAAGCTGTTGCAAGAACCATCGAACAAAAAGAACCGGTGCCCGAACTAACACCACATGGAAAGCTCCCGGTAGAAGAAGTTGCGATGCAGGTCCCAGTCGAATGTAAAGAAAATTGAGGCGACCTGTCACACAGTTGAAGCCTGGCAAAAAGAAAAGGAAGCATCCCGAAGGAAAGCTCTGATATGACGACACGTGTCGGCAATCGAAAGCTATGAGCATTATTCAAAAGTGAAGCTGTAGACAAAGAAAAATTGTGAAGGAAGAGAGCGGTACATGAATAATTATTCACATATACTTTTCATTAAGGGCCTCGTTATCTTCCTTTGAAGAGTGTGACTTTTCTTCATCAAATTCCACTCTATCTAAGTTTATGTTTAACCCGCCCTCTGGGTGTTGAAAATAATCATCTTTGAAAGGGTCCTCAGGCTCTTCAACTATACCTTTTGTGGCCTCCCTTTGGCACTTCTCCATATCTTCAGAGAATGAACTGTAGGATTCATTATTACGCTAGAAATCTTTGTAGGTATTCCTTGAATGTATTTCGTGAAGGCTTCTGGAAAAGTAAGAGGTGGAAAAGTAGTAGTGGAAACTCTAGGCATTGGGGTAGAGAGAGTGGGTAGTGGAGGAGGAAGTGAGGAAGAAACCAATAGGGATGTAGTGTCCAAGGAGGAGTCTAGTACCATTATCGGGGCCGTTGGCGAGGTGGAAGTGAGGTGGACTAAAATGTCCATGGCGGGTGGAGATGAAATAGGCAGTGCCTGAGATACAAGAGGTGGAGGAGTGGCAATGGTAGCAACAGGAGTAGGAGCACAGGTGACAGGTGGTGAATGTGGCCACTTGACTTCTTCTTCTCCTTCATGTTTGGGATCCTCCTCAATTGTAGGCATCTCACTTAGAAATCCCCCTTTTCTCTTTGCTTTCTTTGAAGATTCTCCCTCCCCATCATTCTATGTATACACTTTGTGCTTCTGATTATGCTTGGTCGCATCCTTCCTTTTCTTTGATCTTGTTGCTGGAGGGGATTTAGGTGCCTCTTCTATTGGAGCAACACCTACTCCACTATTGGTTTCACTCTCAATCTCATCTTTGAGCTCATCGTAAGTCAACATAGTACCTTGTACCTTAAGCTGAGCAATTTGGGCATCTAGTCACTGTCTTGTCTAGTTTTCAATTGGCCTTGTCAATATATCAAGGTTAGTGACCTCTTCTTCATCTCAGTCTATTAATGGTAGTGGTAGGTTGGCCACAACATTGACCCTATCATCAATGATATTATAATCTTCTTCTACCACTTGGTCAGGCATAGGGAACAAATTCATCGACCTTACAAATTGGGTTGTGATTCTCATGTAGTGCCTCATCCACACCTCCTTATCATCTTGAAAATTGGCCCAAAATTCCTTGACATGGGGCCAATGAGCATACTATCTTCCAACCCCTTTCTTTAATTTTTCGTATAGGTCCATTCCACCTCGGTTCGAGTGGAGGTCCAGATTGTATTATACCAACTCCTCTAAATACTCTACACACTGGGCAGTGGGACATGCATACATTCCTTCCCCAAAGGTAAGGGGATATGGGCTTCCCACTTTGTGTTTGTCACTTAGTAGGGCATGGGAATTCTACAGTTGTCGAGAGACCTCCAACTGGATCATGTGGTCGTTGGGGTAATGTGGAAGCTTGTAGGGCCTATTAGAGAACCCTTGATTTATGATGCATTTAAACTTTGGGAATTGTATGAACATATACCCAAACCATAGGATGAAGGCTCTAGCACTGTGTGACACCCTCCTTTCAAAGTATCCCCCAAGGAGTCTAATGATATGCCCAATGAAGGCATCATTTACCCTTTGATATTCCCTTTTGAAGTTTCTATACTGAAGTTGAGGGTAGCAGTCATATACTTTGAGGTCTCCTCTCCTTGGTTTTAGGCTATTTGCAACAAAGAGGCCCTTGTATGTGAACTGTTTTACTAGGATGTACACCAGGTAGGAGGTCATGTAGAACTTGGATGTATTCTTCACTGCCATAAGCTGATTATGCATGTTGTCACTAATGATCTTGGCCCAATGGAACTTTTTCTCACCTCGAATGATCTCCTCGATGAAGTAGAACATCCACTCTTCAAAGAAGGCTGCAGTAGGGAGGCCCATTACCCTACTCAATAGGATGACCAAGTTGTGGTAGTCCTCGTGTAAGTCACTTTTGAACAGTTCTTGAGGAACCTTAGCGACACTGCCCCTCTTTTCCTTCTACCAATGTTGGTTGATCAATTTCTTGCATGCTAGAGGGTCCACTTTCCACATGTTATCAACATATCCTTTTTTTGTTTCCTACATTACGTCAAATATGGGAATATGGAATGTCTTACCTATGGATCTATAAGACAAATTTGCTAACACTTTTCCATCATGATCAATGATTTTTCTTTTATTATGATAAAATTCTCTGCATACCATCACTAATTCTAGAGCAACGATTGTGGGTGGAAAGCCAACTACCTTGACGAGACCACTCGCTCTAATTTTTCATGCATTTTTAGTCATAGGGTGGATCATTACCCTTCATCGAAACTCCTCTATATCCACATGCCCAAGGTTCATATCTGACACAGAATCCTAGGTGCAAGTGATTTTGGAGGTGCACTCCACCCCATGGAATTGATACTTCATGTGATATTTCTCTTCCTTCCCTCTCGATAGGTGTGCAGGTTTCTTTCCCTTTTCTTTCTTGACAAACTTCCTCGATGGACCCAAGTAGATTCCATAAATTATGCACACAAAGGTGTAGTAAGTGCATTCATATAAAACTCAGGGATGTGTTAATCAAATCCTACAAAATGAGGGTTAGATCCAGTAATTCATCACTAGGAGATCATAAAAGTCATCAATATTCATCATTTGAGGCTCGTTTGGATCAAATACAAGAGTTCAGGCCCTGGGATGTGGGTTTCCCTCGACTGGAAGTTGTTAGGAGTGATTGGGAGCAGGACGACATTGGGGTCACGAAAACCCACAGACAGCCACCCACAGCCAAAGTTTCATAGTAAGATCTTGGCGGTCAAAGTATTTGATAAGGCACTTGGCATGTGTGGAAACCAATTACAAGGTCCTTGAAGTTACTTGATTGATCATCTTGTTTATGTGGGCTCAGGGCATGTGGAAGCCAAAGGCTTCAAGGACATTTTAGACTCTGCCGTTAAGCAACAACGAATAGGGCACACAAACTCACATGAGGATTTTTGCAATGTAGGACCCATAGGTGGTTAGGATGGCATGAGTTAACTTCCTACATTTTGGTCACTTTGAGGCATGCAGGTGGGATCCATCGGGCAGCCGTCGTGTGATTTCCATTTAGGAACAACACTAGAGAGATGGCAGTCCATAATGATGGGCCCAAAAGATACATAAACTTGGCCACTTTTTTTGGAGGAGCTCGGACGGTGGCAGTGAATGCGAAATATGCACCATGGGCAGAAGGGAGGAAACTGCCATCAACAAACGACAATCGAGTAACGATAGGCTACAAATGCTGGCCCACAAGGAATGGTCCGCAGTGACACTGATTTTAGTTTTTTCATTGAAGTCTTGAAAGGAAATGACCTAGGTAGAGTCCGTAGTGTAGGTAGACGGGTTCCCTCAAACGTTCAGAATGACAAAGGAGGCAGGGTGGTCCATAGACGGACCTCCACAGATGTTATCCCGCATGAAGGTTTTGACTTAGAATTTTGTTTGTGTAAACTTAGAATAGTGAAGAAGGCTAAGGAGTTTGCACGAGTGGACCCGCAAAGGTTCATAGACTTATATTTTTCTATTGAACATTTTGACAATTGGGTTTCAACTAGGACAACACTGAGGGTGCTGCGTGCTGTAGAGGGGTCGATGCTCTACAAAGGATGGTGTTGATGAAGCAAGGTTCCACATTGTTTTAAAGGGCATTGTTTGCACAATTTCTAAAGGAATTTTGAATGTCTTATTGTGGGGATGACTACTAGGATGGCTACCAAGTGTTTAATCATTTCTTTTGAGGGTTTAATCACTAGTTTACAAACCATAGCTATGAAAATGACACATTTTGAGAGGCCATAGGAAAATTTAGCTAGAGATAGTGTGGGATTTTGATGCTGTTGATCCTCTAGGAGCTTGTGTGGGCATAGGAGGTTGAGAGGGATATTTATAGGAAAGAATTCATTTATAACCCACAATAAATGTAGGTATAGTGGTTGATAGAGTGGTTGGGTGCAGGAAATGATGGACCGGTAGCGAGAAGTACAAAACCCACATTGTGGAATGGCCTCATGACTTCGCCATTGGATAGCAGCTGAGAGATAATAGTAGGGAAGGTTGCAAAACCTGCCATGCAGGTGGACGGCCCAAGTAGGCCACAACTCAAACAACAAAAAGGTTGGTGTCGTCGTGTAAGAGGAATCTCACAACTGTGGACCCAAAGGACGCTAGGGTGAAGGGCTAAGGGAAATCCACATTGGAAGCTCCTAAGGGCCAAAGACTTAGAAAATTTTAGGGTGGTGAATTTTGGTCAACTGAGAATGATAACTTTAGGGCTCTTGACCACTTTAAGCTCAAAATTAGGGGCACATAAAATGAGGCGAAGGAAAAAATCCACCTGACGAAGGTGAAATGAGAGAGAGGGTCCCCATTTCAAATGGGGCGTGTGTGCTATAGGAACAATAGTTATATTCAAGAATTCAATTCATTACACCTTCTATAGTGAAAGTTATAAGTGACAGAGTTTCGGTCTAAGCTCTAGTAGAGTAAAGTGTTGATGAAGGCTTATTGGAATGCTCCACATTCTCTAGAGTTATAGATGTGGTTGTGAGGACTTGAAAATATGCTCAGAAAAGTGTATGGGTTCATCCTTGCAAGTCTCAGATGTTTTGGTGTATAGCAATGCAATATCCTAAGTTTTGAAGTGTTATAGTCTATTTGGGATGCTCTATTTTCATCAATTCAACATGTTTCTCTTCTTTTTCTAGATTATAATGATCATATAATTCATAAGAAGGTTAAAGAGATATTTTGCATAGACTATATCATTCACATATTCGTCTACATGATTTTTTTGGTTTCTCCCTGATGGTGTAAAGACGAACAATTGGTAGTTTTGGTAGTATTGATTTTTTTGGGCCGAAAATTTTGTTCCCTTCATTCACGATTGATCCTAATTAATTAATTTTTCTTTGGAGGATGTGTTGTGATGTATTTGGGGCATCTTATGCTCTGTGTTGCTCTGCAACTCATTTTCTCTTCATAATGCATATATGTGAAGCCAACCTATGTAGTATCATTCATTTCATTTTATAGGTCATCTTAGAGTTGACCTAATTGGTGTTTTGAGTTTTTGTGGAGGGCATTTATAAAAGAAAAAATCATTTGTGAATTGATTGATGAGAGATTGTGCAGTATGTCGAATATGAAGTGTATGAAGTTAATATGATGGAGTAATTGTGTGAAAACAGGACTGGAACATCAATATATGTTAGATGCTTCTTTCATAGTAGCTCATGTTCACGTTCCCATTGTAATTTTCATGTATCCTACTATCAAGTAGTGAGCCTCTTCATCAAGTCCTATATCTTGGCCTAAGGTTGTGCACCTTAGTTTGCAAGTACCTAGGAAGTGAGCCTTAAATAATATTGTAATTTTCATGTATCCTACTATCAAGTAGTGAGCCTCTTCATCAAGTCCTATATCTTGGCCTAAGATTGTGCACCTTAGTTTGCAAGTACCTAGGAAGTGAGCTTCATATAGTGTGAGTTAACTCTCACCGTGGTTTTTCCCTCATTGCATTTTCCATATAAAAATATTGGTGTCCTTGTGTAGTACACACTTTCATTTTTGTTCTTCTTTCAATTAATATGATTTGATGTTTAATCTACAAATGAAGTTTTTTAAGTTTTAGTATATGTTGATTCACCCCCCCTCTCAGCATTTTAGTGTATTCAAAAAATGCACTATCTTTATCAACCTCCATCACCTTGAATGAAAACTTCTTTTACTTTGGAATGGGTTTCTCCACAACATCTACCAACTGTGGTGTTTTCATTGATATTCCTTTTGAAATCTTCAAACATTGTCACTAGGGTCTAGCAAGAAATCACAAAGATAGCTTGAAAACTTAATCACTATTTTCCATTTCCAATCAAAAGTTATTTTGATTGCAAATGAGAAAAAATGTTTAAATAAAACATAAAAGCCTCCCATTTTCCCTAACTTTTCACCATTAATGCATTTGTACTTGTTAGGTAAACCTTCTACCAAAATTCTTTGTGTCATCATAGATATACAAGGATTCTCAACACACCTCCACAAATCATGTTCCTTTACCTTGGAACCTTGATAAATAGGTTCAATCTTGCTCAACAGACTTGTACACTAGAGGAATTGATCCAATTCAACCTTCATGCTGAAATGTTCAACATTTTATCCTTTTCTAGGGGCTAAAAGATTTGTAAACTTTAGCTACCCTTGAGATAATGCATTATCTCATTTTTTAGAAAATATTGTGCAAAATGCACAATCATGATATAATCCTTCTTTACATTCTCTTGACCTTTTTTCTCTTTCCAGACCTTTTAATTACCCTTCTTTTGTTGAATTAGGGCTTCTTCCTTCTAGTTCTGAATAGGTGGTTTCACATTTGAAACTACTTCTACAAAATTTTGCTTTATGTCCAACCTTATTATAATTGTAGCAAACAATGTTATGCTCCAGAATAATGTTATTTATCCTAACTTTAGTTCTACATTCTATAGCCTTATGACCAAAATTATTGCATGAATAGCAATATCCATGAAAGGAAATATCATTATATCTTTGAGGCATAAATGGTTTCTACATGGCTGTAGTCCATTAGATTCTTTCCATAGATCAACAATTAACAACCTTACGCCCAAATTTCTTGCAAGAATAAAAATGACCATGAAAAGATTGAGTGAACCTAGTAAGGGCATGCTGGCTAGTAGGTGGAGGCCCTTTGAATATTATTTGTCTTTGAATTGGGATAAATACACCTTTCTTCTTACTATCTTGATTTGATTTTTCACTTTTGAAGGGAGTCTTCTTAGGTTCTTCAGTACAAGATTTTTCCTCCTTTATTTCAGTCTTACCTTTTGCCTTGAAATTCTCATATAGGCCTATAAATGGACTTTTACCTTTCCAAATTTTTCTTTTGATGGATTTGAGAGTTGATAATTTTATCAAGAATGTCATAACCTCCCTTAAGGTTTAAACCCTTTCCAATTTTTTCTTTTTCTTTATCCAATTATTTCCTCAAAGATAAAATCTCTTCTTCAAGCTTGGATCATTCAACAAATTTTTCATTGACCTTGACATTTAGGCAATTTGCAATTATTTTACCTTCTTCAACTTGAAATTTCAACTTGCAAATTGCTTTTTATGATTTTTCAAGTTTGTACTAAAGTTATTCATTCTTTTCTCTTTCTTCATCTAGATCATTTAGAGTAGAAATGAGTTATCCTTCACAATCCACTAGAAAATCTTCTTTATTGAATTAAAATTCAAATTCATCATCCTCCTTATGAAGCATGTCCTCTTTTTCCTGAGAGCACTTCTTCTCGAGCACTGCTTCATTCCCCATGTGTTCCAAATATTGGATCTACCTCAATTGTTAGGCTATATCAAGGAACCTTTCTTTGATACCAATTGTTGAACACACTAGAATACTGAGAGGGGGAGGTGAATCAATATACTTAAAATTTCAATCCTAATTAATAACTGCTAAAGGTAAGTTATACCAATTAATTATTCACATACTTAATCAAAATAGCAAAGAAGATATACATCCACACAAGAACATAGTTGACACCAGACTTACATGGAAAACCCCACAAGGGAAAAACCACGATGAGAAATGCTACTAGGAGCTACTATCCTAATCCAACCTCACAAGTAAATAGAAGATACAAATTTGTTTTAGGGCTACAACCCAAGGAAGGTACTACTTATTTATACAATTTTTTTTTAGGGGCTATAACCCAAGGAAGCTACTACTCCCTAATTAAGAAGAACTAAAATATGACTAAATTTATGGATTCAACCCATTGATAGTAGTCAATTATACACATTAGGTCTGTAGTAGATCTTTTCATGATCTTCTCATGAACTTATACATCTTTTCATACTTCCCTAATAAACTTATCATCATTGATATTCTATATATATCATTTGCATGCTTTGTAAATATACATTTAGATGGTCATAAGCAAGAAAATATGAAACTTGTAGCATGTCGGCCTACATATCCATTAGATGTATACAAAAATGATAAAAAATTATTTCTATTTCTCATAGATGAGTTGGCATGACCCATACAAAATTTACAAATAATCCTTTAACTTTGCACACACTTGAACTTGTGGTGCACACCATTAATACAATTTAGTTGGCCTCAACAAAAACATAACTTCACAAAATGACTTGAAACAATTATGTGGTACTGGAAACAAGAAATATTTGCATGCAATTCATACCTTAGACATTATGAGACATGTGAAGTGTCCACAAAAAATCATACAACTGAAATACACAATTGTCTATTGGTGCAATTATTTAAACACTTGTTTTGAAGAGGATTAAACATCCAAAATAAATTATATCAATCTATCAATGGAAAACTAAACTTGTGGAGCACTAGACCACTTGAGTTTTCAACATAACATGCATTAGACATGTAATGTCCCCTTCTCAGCAATGACTCTTGCAGTTGATTGTTAGCCTATTCTGGAGACCCGTAGGCTACTGGGAGGAAAAAAATTAGGGTTTCCATTTTTCTAGAGGGTTGTTGCTTGGAGCTTGGAGTTTGGTTTGTAGATTCTTTTTGGGTTTTCAGAGAGCTTTACAGTGGTATAGCATGCATGGTGTTCTAAGCAACTTTCTGAATTTACTATTTTTAGTAAATTCTATTTCTGGCAGTGGTCCTATTAGCTTCAGTACAATTGGCTCCTCTCTACAGTCAGTTTAGTTGGTATGGTTGTTCTTGGACTTTTGATGCATTTTCTAGAGAGATAAGTATTTTAATTAAAATGATATTATATTTTAATGTTATGAGCCCTTGGCCTAGCTACATGACTTTATGTTGTTCTGAAAAGGGGGACCTCATGGGTGGACGCATCATTAGGAGCAAATTTAATATTTCTTAGGTCAAATACTACTCTTAGAGGTGGGACACCAACTTTTGAAGAGAAGATAATTTTAAATTAAAGAAATATTGCCTTTATGAGTGGACACCACTATTGGAGGGATAAGGGGTCAACTCAAATTTAAATATTGCTTAATTGTTTTGGGTGCCCTTCTAGATGCTTCTGGAAGATGATTGGCAAGTCTATTTAAGGAGGCCTCTTCTTTCATTTCAGGATCTCATGTCTTCAGTAATGTTATGCTGCCGAAATGGTGAGTGAATTGCCTCGAGGAAAGCATACCTCCTAGCATTTGGATCAACTTCTTGCTTGAAAGATAGCAACCAGTTGAGAGATAGATTGTAATTGATGTTGTTTTGCGATTGTAGTGATTTTCTTGCATTTTTGGTTCAGTTTCCTAACATGTTAGTCAAGTTTTTGGAGTTGCTGGTTTGTGCAACTGATTGTAAGTTTTATACATAAATCCAAAAATAAAAATAGTCTCATTCTGGGTACTTTACCTATCTAATTCGTTGCTAGGGGTGACCATGTGTGCCGATTTGTAGATTTTAATATCAAGAGTTTGATTTTAAGGAGAAAAATTGCCCCTCAAGGGTTGTACCATTCTAGACATGCTTGGAATTTCGTGCAAAATTAATATGAGTCTTTTGGGTTGGTTTTATTGTTCCTTCTTGGGTGCCATCAGCATTAGGATTTTGCATTTTATTTCATGCCAATTGAGTGAGTTTTGGGTGAGATATAAGCATTTTAGAGAGCTGTTGTATTGCTGGTTACTACATTTTAGTTGCTAGTTTGTCATATCAGACTTAGATAAATGTATTTTTGTGAGGGGTTTGTGTCTAGAGAGTCTTGTTAAGCATTGGGGAAATCACATACATTATTGCAACATTGGAGAAATTCTAATATTGGGCTTTGGTAGACATTCTATCATATTGTAAGCTAAACAATAGTATTGTCATCATTCTCACTTCTCTCTTACACTTAATTTATTGTACTACCTGCTAATAAGTGGAAGAGGTTGGCTTTCCACCTATTTACTTTCTGAATTTGCATTGTAATATCATGTTGCTAATCAATTGAGTTGTCACTACATTTCATGGATCCTCTGACATCAGGTCTTAGGGTGCATTCTTGGTTAGAGTTATTTTATGATCAACTAGCTCATAGGGATCCTTTGACCATGTGCTCACTCCTCCTCCCACCTCGGGTCTTAGAGCGCATTCTTGGTTAGAGTTGCTTTTAGTTCAGGATCCTCTGACCATATGTTAGTACCTTTCCCAACTTGGGGACCCTGGTGCACATTTTTGGTTAGAGTTACTTTCCGCATCATTTTGGTTTTAGAGCTAACCTTAACAGGTGCGTGTTGCATTGCAATTGCCATCAAAAAATAAAAAAAATTGGTCTAGTTCTTTACAGTGGTATCAGAGCCATGATCTTGCCAACATGTGCCCTATAGTGATTCAATTGTTAGATGAGTGACAGTGATTGCAGATACTACACCAAAAGTTAGGCCAAAAAATAGCAGTCACAGTTTCCACCAGTGGCAGAAGCAGATACCTTTTCAAAGGCTTTGAGAGAAACAAGGAAAGCAATAGATACCGATAAAGCAGTTGGGAACATGCCAGATAATCATAAGAAGACCATGGATGAGAGAGGAGATAAGATGGAGAAGAAGTTTGATGGGATGATTGATATGATGTCCCATTTGCTTGCAAGAATGGATCAGCAAGCTACTTAGAATCATACTCCTAGTCAGAACAATGCCATAGGAGAAAATAGTGGTGTCAATGGAAACAATGGCAATGGGAGAGACAGGACTATTGGCCAACATGAGGCCACCTCTAGAGGATCAGCCTCTAGGCCACTCTTTCCTACATTCACTTAGAGGGAGGAACCACAAGTTGAGGTTGCCATTCCTTTTGCAAATGATGCCACACTATCCTACATGGAGTATGCCACCTTACCCCCTGATCTTAGAGACCAATGGTCCTTTGATCAATTCTTGAATCATGGAAACAAAATAAATGGAGGAAGAGCTGATAACCAAGCTCCTATGGATCCTAGAACTGACTATCAACAAATCCTTGGGAAGGTGTCCTTGGCTCACTTCGATGGAAGTGAAGTGTGTTCAACAAGGTTGTGGGTTCAGAAGCTAGACAACTACCTTTCACTAAGGCCCATGCCTGAAGAAGATGCCATAAAATTTGCAACGTTACATTTGGAAGGAGCTGCCCACAAGTGGTGGTACCATGGTTTGGTCACACTTGGCCACAACCTCATTCGAACCTATGATGAGTTCACCAATAAGTTGATTGAGAGGTTTGATACTAAAGATCCAGAGGTGAAGTTTAGGGAGCTTTCACAACTGAAACAACATGGTTCATTGGAAGCATACATTGGATATTTCCAAAGACTTTCTATGATGGTGCCCAACATCACTGAAAGAAGGCTAGTTGTACTATTCTCCAAAGGATTGATGGAACCATTGAAAGGATCAGTTAAGGAATTCGACCCACCAAGTCTAGAAGAAGACATTAAGAAGGCTTGAAGCATGGATTTGTAGGCTCCAAGACCAAGGCTTCCACCAAATCCTTTTTGCTCACAAGAGGGATAAAAGGCATTCTTCAAATCAACATAAGAAATTCACTTCTAGGATTGATGATGAACTCTGGGAGAAGTTGAGAAAGGAGGGAAAATGTTACACTTGCAAGGAACCTTGGAATAAGGGTCATAGATACTATGGAAGGGTCCATGCAAACCATTTGGAGGCCTATTATGATTTTGTATTAGAATCTGATCACTCAGAACAATGGTATAGTTTTGAAGAAAGTGATGAAGAGAAAGCTCCAGAAGAGTTTGAAGATGAACAAGGAGGTGGAGGCACTTTTTCGCAACTCTTGAGCTTTCACAAAAATGAATCCTTCAAGGTTAGAGGCATGATTAAGGGGTAGGAAATAGTTGCATTGATTGACACTGGAGCAATGCACAACTTCATTGATGAAGGCATGGTGACAAAGAAAGGGCTCCAAACGAAAGAATTTGAAGCCTTCAAGGTTATGGTTGCTGATGGGTTTCACATCTCTTGCACCAAGAAGATTTCAAACATGTATATGCAATTGGAAAACTATGAAGTGAAAGATGACTTCTATGTAGTCAATATTGGGGATACAGATGCCATCCTTGGCATTCAATGGTTGCGTTCACTTGGAGAGATCTCTCTAAATCTGCAAACCATGGAGCTCAAGTTTCAATCCGATGGAAAGAAGGTGGTGCTAAGAGGAATGTCTAATGGGGGTCCTCGGATTGTTTCCTTCAAAAGAATGGAGAGGCTGATTTGGGATGATCAAGTTGAGTGGGCTATAGAATGTATGGTTCTTCCAGCTAGTCTAGTTGAAACAAAGAGGAACTATCCTCTAGATATTCAGTCTGTACTCACCAAGAAGAGTAAGGTGTTTGCTGATCTACCTCCTAAAAGGGGAGCTAAGCATGTCATTGAACTCAAATATGGGGCCAAGCCAGTCATCACAACACCATATCAGTATCCTAAGAAGCAGAAGGATGAGATTGAGGAAAACATAAGGGAAATTTTGGAGATGGGCTTCATTCCTCCAAGCAAGATTCCCTTCACTTCAACAGTAGTTCTTGTGAAGAAAAAGGATGGAACCATTTGCATGTGTGTGGATTATCGTGCCTTGAATCAAAGCACAATCAAGAATTGGTACCCCATCCCCTAAATAGATAAGCTCATTGATGAGCTACATGGTGCCAAGTTCTTTTCAAAAATTGATTTGAGATAGGGTTACTATCAGATTTGAATGAGGGGATTAGATGTTGAGAAGATGACATTCAGGTGCCACTATGGTCATTTTGAGTTTTTAGTCATGCCATTTGGGTTGACTAACGCTCCTTCCACCTTCCAGTCTTGTATGAATAGAGTCTTTCAAAAGTAGTTGAGGAAGTTTGTGTTGATCTTTTTTGATGATATCCTCATCTTCAACAAGACGTGGGAAGAACATCTCAAGCACTTGGAGGGAGTGCTTAGCATCCTAGAATCATAAAATTTGTTTTCCAAAGAATCCAAATGTGAATTTGGAATGAAGGAGTTGCTCTACCTTGGTCACATAATTAGTGCTGAAGGGGTGGAAGTTGATCCAGAAAAGATCAAGGCGATATTGGATTGGACACCTCCAAAGAACTTGACTCATTTGAAGGGATTCTTGGGTCTTTGTGGCTTTTATAGAAGATTTGTGAAGGGCTACTCTCAAAGTGTTTCTCCTCTTATTGACCTCACTAAAAAGGGGGCTTTCTTTTGGTTAGAAAAGGCTCAAAGTGTTTTTGATAATTTCAAGAAGATCATGAGTTCTTGTTCGGTTTTGGCCATACCAGATTTTTCCAAGCCTTTCAAGCTACAATGTGATGCATCTGGAGAAGGTGTTGGGGCTGTTTTGATGCAAGATAAGCATCCCATTGTGTTTGAAAGTAGAAAATTAAGAGGTGTTGAAAGGACCTACTCCATCTATGACAAGGAAATGTTTGCAATCATACATGCATTAGCTAAGTTCAGACAATATTTGGTGGGAAGTAAGTTTGTTGTCAAGACTAATCACAATAGTCTCAAGCACTTCATGCATCAGAAGGACTTGAACAAAATACAACAAAAGTGGGTGAGTAAGCTTAAAGCTTATGATTTTGACATTGACTATTTCAAGGGGAAAAAAATACATTGTGGCAGATTCTCTATCTAGGAAGCCTCATTTGAGCTCTTTGTGTGAACTTATTGCTGATTGGAAGGAGTTGTTGCTTGCTGATTATTCCAAAAATCAGTTTGCAACCAACATCATTGAAGGTACTTTTCATGACGAAAGGTACAAGGTGGTTGATGGTTTGATACACTACAAGGGAAGGATCTTTTTAATGGCTGATTCTAAGCTCTTTGATGACATTCCATGACATCCTACTTGTTGTTCATCAAGGTTATTTCAAGACATATAGGTAGATTCGGGAAAGGTTCTCTTGGAATGGGTTGAAAGAGGAAGTCCAATGCTACATCAAGGAGTGTAAGACTTTCCAAATGAACAAGAATGAGCATACTCTTCTAGCTAGGCTGCTGCAACCTCTTCTAATTACCAATAAAAAATGGGAAAGTATATCAATGGACTTCATCACGGGGTTGCCTAAGACTCAAGGCAAAGACTATATCTATGTTGTGGTGGATATATTGACAAAATTTGCTCATTTCTTTGCCATTACCAGCTCATTTTCAACAACTCAAGTTGCTGATTTGTTTTTTCATGAGGTGTTTAGATTACATGGGTTGCCAAGAAACATTGTGAGTGATAGGTACTTAAAGTTCCTAAGTTCCTTTTGGCAAGAAGTCCTTAGGTTGAGTGATACGGTGCTCACTCCAAGGAATAGTTATCACCCTCAAACTGATGGATAAATGAAGATTGTGAACAAGTGGTTAGAGGGATATCTTAGAAATTATGTTACAGAGTAGAACAAGGCGTGGGTGAAATGGCTTCACCTAGGATAGTATTGTTACAACTCCTCATTTTGCATGTCCATTCGAATGTCTCCCTTCATGGATCTCTATGGTTATGAGGTTCCCAACTTTGCTGATTTGGTGTTTGGTGATAGCAAATCCCCGCAAGCCAAGGACTTGTTGCAATAAATCCAAGATGTTTTGAAGTCCTTGAAGAAAAACCTTCAGATAGCTTAGAATCAACATAAGATGTATGCTAATCAGCAGCATGTTGAGTGGTCATTTGAGGTTGGAGATATGGTCTATCTTCAACTTCAGCCCTACAGACAGTCTACTCTCAAGAAGAGTGGAGCAGAGAAACTCAAACCACACTTTTGTGGGCCATTCAAGGTCATCAGAAAGGTTGGAGCAGTTTCTTATGAGTTGGAACTACCAACAAGTAGCAAAGTTCACGTCTTCCATGTGTCTCGTCTCAAGAAGGCACTTGACACAACATTGTTGCTTCTTCTGATTTTCTTCCTTTGGATGAGGAAGGACAGCTGGTTTTGGTTCCTGAGGAGATCATTGAATTCAAAGAGAATTCCTTGAGGAGAAGAACAATCAAAGAATACTTAGTAAAGTGGAAAAAATTCCTTTAGAGGATGCGACTTGGGAAAATGAGGAGATTCTACAACATCCAGGCTTACAATTGCTTGAGGGCAAGCAATTTTGGGGAGGGTGGACTGTAATGTCCCCTTCTTAGTAGTGACTCTTGCAATTGACCGTTAGCCTATTCTAGAGACTCATAGGCTACTCAGAGGTGAAAATTAGGGTTTCCTATTTTCTAGGGGGTTGTTGCTTGGAGCTTGGAGCTTTCTTTGTGGATTCTTTCTGGGTTTTTAGAGAGCTTCGTAGTGGTATAACATGCATGGTGTTCTAAGCAACTTTCTGAAATTACTATTTTTAGTAAATTCTATTTCTGGTAGTGGTCCTGTTGGCTTCAATACAATTGGCTCCTCTCTGTAGTCAGTTTAGTTGGTATGGTTGTTCTTGGTCTTTTGATGCATTTTCTAAAGAGATAAGTATTTTAATTAAAATGATGTTATATTTTAATGTTATGACCCCTTGGCCTAGCTACATGACTTTATGTTGTTCTGAAAAGGGGGACCTCATGGGTGGATGCATCATCAGGAGAAAATTTAATATTTCTAAGGTCAAATATTGCTCTTAGAGGTGGAATGCCAACTTTTGAAGAGAAGATAATTTTAAATTAAAGAAATATTTCCCTCATGAGTGGACGCCACTATTGGAGGGATAAGGGGTCAACTCATTTGAATATTGCTTGACTGTTTTGGGTGCCCTTCTAGATGCTTTTGGAAGATGCTTGGCAAGTCTATTTAAGGAGGCCTCTTCTCTTCATTTCAAGATCTCATGTCTTCAGTAATGTTATGCTGCCAAAATGGTGAGTGAGTTGCTTTGAGGAAAGCATACCTCCTAGCATTTGGCTCAACTTCTTGCTTGAAAGATAGCAACTAGTTGAGAGATAGATTGTAATTGATGTTGTTTTGCAATTGTAGTGAGTTTCTTGCATTTGTAGTTCAGTTTCCTAGCATGTTAATCAAGTTTTTGGAGTTGCTAGTTTGTGTAGCTGATTGTAAGTTTTATTCATAAATCCAAAAATAAAATTCTGGGTACTTTACCTATCTAATTTCTTGCTAGGGGTGACTATGTGTGCCAATTTGTAGATTTTAATATCAAGAGTTTAATTTTATGGAGCAAAATCGCCCCTCCTTGAGGGTCGTACCATTCTGGACATGCTTGGAATTTTGTGCAAAATTAATATGAGTCTTTTGGGTTGGTTTTATTGTTCCTTCTTGGGTGCCATCAACATTAGGTGTCTATGCATTTTATTTCATGCCAACTGAGTGAGTTTTGGGTGAGATATAAGCATTTTAGAGAGTTGTTGTATTGTTGGTTACTACATTTTAGTTGCTAGTCTGTCATATTAGACTTAGATAAATGCATTTTTGTTTGGGGTTTGTGTCTAGATAGTCTTGTTAAGCATTGGGGAAATCACATACATTGTTGCAACATTGGAGAAAGTCTAATATTGGAATTTGGTAGGCATTCTATCATATTGTAAGCTGAACAGTAGTATTGTTAGCACTCTCACTTCTCTCTTACACTTACTTTATTGTACTACCCACTAAATAAGTGGAAGAGGCTGGCTTTCAACCTATTTATTTTCTGAATTTGCATTGTAATATCATGTTGCTAATTGGTTGAGCTATTACTACATTTCATGGATCCTTTGACCATATGCTCACCCCTCCTCCCACATCAGGTCTTAGGGTGCATTCTTAGTTAGAGTTATTTTTTGATCAGCTAACTCATAGGGATCCTCTGCCCATATGCTCGCTCCTCCTCCCACCTCAGGTCTTAGAGCGCGAATTGGTCCGATTCTTTACAAGACATCACTAAGTATATCCTCAAAACTTCTTGGCCAAAAATTCACATCCGAAGGAATGTGGAGCATTCCAACAAGCCTTTTGAACCACTTTGCCTTGCCATAGAACGTGCCAAAACATTGTCACTTGTAAACTTCAAGGTAGAAAGAATATTTGTTGGAAAATGTTCCTCAATCTTACTGGCATGTAAACTCCTGAAAGAGAAAAATCGATGAGACCATCTGGAAGTCTTACCGACTAGCAGCTATATTCTAATCATTTGAAGTGCTTGGGTCGTTGAGACTTTGATTCTATCTTGCCAATGGTTTGGTTCCTAGTGGTTATCGAGGAGACTCATGGCGATAGAAGTCATCAGGGAGAGGCATGAACTTTCAGAATGACTCATTCCGATAGAGTATGTCTCACTGAGGTTTTTCACATAGGCAACGAATGACATCAGGAAGACTCTTGGCTGACAGGTTTGCATTCGGTAAGAACTCTTGCCGATGGATGTGGTCTCGCCGACAGGCTAGTGCATTCAATATGACCTCTTGGCGATAGCATTTCTCTGTCTAACTGTTCTATGCTCAGTATGATGTTTCGCTGATAGAGATACATGAGTTGAACATTGGTGTGAAGTCTTAGCGATAAGGTTTCTCTCACTAATAGGAAGGTGCTTTCGGTGAGAACTCTTGCCGATAACACTTGTCTCCTTGATAGATTTGCACAAGATGGATTTGTGTTTTGTGTTCGGTATGACCTCTCACCGATAGTGATGGTCTAGCTAATGGTTCTACAATGGATAATCGTTGTGATGTCTTAATGATAGAGTGAGTCTAGGCGGTAATGACAATCGGGCATTGTGGCATCGGGGAGACATGGCCTAGTGTCTCACCAACATGTGACATAGTTTGAATGCCTTGACTGAATGTATATCCTACAAGGTCTATTCTGAGCCAATTAGAGAAGCAAAATGTGAACTGCTAGCAGTTGGACTATTGCGATCGTTCCTGTGAGGAATATCAATAGACCATGAATGACATGGATATAATCTGTAATCAAAGGTGATGATCGGTTCGGTGGACAGTTCAATGAGTGACAGTGTTGTTCGATTGAATACAAATTGATCTGTGTAAGTTCGTTGGAGGTTTCTAAGAGAATTTATGTACAAAGTTGATTAGGAGATTATGCTGCTATAAATTAACATCAGAAAGTGAAGTCTGTACTATGTATGTAATTTTGTTTACTAAAATACAAAGAGGCTTTTCTTGGTGTGGTGGGTTTTTCTCCCGTAAGGGTTTTCCCATGTAAATCTGGTGTCCAAATTGTGTATGTTTATTTCTATATTTCTGTTAATCTTTTCAAGTGTATCTTAATGAATTGTAATTGTAAAATTTAAAGTCATATCTACATTCTTCCCTGAGTTTTTGACATTAGGAGAGTTTGTTCCGCACCTAAGCTTTCCTTACAAGTGGTATCAGAGCCTGGTCAGTTGTGTTATCCTTGTGGGTACGTTGGGTTTTTTGTGTCAATTCTATTCAGTGGGAGTCTTGTAGAAGTCTAGTAATTTGAATTATAGATTAATATGGCAAGCACACTAGGAAAGATTGAAATTGAGAAATTCAATGGCAGTAATTTTGAGTTGTGGAAACTTAAAATGGAAGATCTATTGGTTGATCGTGATCTTTGGCTTGTTGTGTTTGGAACGAAGCCTATAGGCATGAAGCAAGAGGATTGGGACCTTGCAGATTGAAAATCAAAGGGGCTGATAAGGCTTTGTTTAGCAGACTCTATTCTTCTGAATGTTCATGAAGAAAAGACTGCATCTTCTTTGTGGAAAAGACTAGGAGCTATTTATCAGGGCAAGTCCTTGGTGAATAAGTTGTTCTTGAGGAAGAAGTTGTACTCTTTGAAAATGCAGGAAGGAGCATCTTGCTGATCATTTGAATGCTTTCAACAAGTTGATTGCTTAGTTGGCATCTGTGGGTGTGAAGATTGATGAAGAAGATCGTTGTATGTTGTTGTTATGTTCTTTGCCAGATTCTTCGGATCACTTGGTGATGGCTAGTGGGAGTACGGCATCCACTTTTAAGATGGAAGATGCTGTTGCTTCTTTATTATCAAAAGAGATGAGAAGAAAATATTTTGAGATGGCAAAGAAGACTCTTGTTGTTAGAGGCAGATCGAAAGAAAAAGGAAAGAAGTAGGACAAGAAGTCCATATCCAAATCAGAGGGGAGATCAGAGTCTCCATGCAAGAATTCCAAGGTGAAGTGTTGGAATTGTGGGAAACTTGGTCATGTTTGAAAGGATTGTAAAGAGGAGGAGAAGAAGAAGAAGTATTCTTCTGACAATGACTCTTCTCTGAGTAATGCAGACGCTTTCATTGCAGCCTTGGGTACATAGACATTAGATGATGTTTGGCTGATTGATTCTAGAGCATCTTTCCACATGAAATCTCATAGAGATTGGCTCACTAAGTATGAACAATACGATGGTGGAAGGGTCTATTTGGAAAGAAATTCATCTTTGGAGATAGTTGGCCATGGAAGAGTCAGAATTCGATTCCCCGATGGAAGAGTGAAGGGAATCAATGATGTAATGCATATACTAGGTCTGGCTCAAAATTTACTTTCTGTTAGTAATCTGAATAATATTGGAGTGCAAGTCACGTTCTCTGGAAATGGTTGCAAGATGACTAGAGGCTCAATGGTGCTAGCTAAGGGTGTTTGTATTGGTACCTTGTATAAGCTGGATGCACATGTTGTGCAATGCAATAGTGTCTTTGTAAAGTCATATAAAGCTACTCATGGAGAAAAAGAGGAAAAAGTTCCTGATAGTGCAAACTCTATGGAAGTTAAACTTCTAGTAGAAAAGACTATGCTTTGGCATCATAGGCTTGGCCACATTGGTCAAAAAGGTTTAAAAACCTTGAAGAATAAAAACTTGGTTGAAGGGCTTGATGATTGTAACCTCAAATTCGAGTTTTGTGAACATTATATATATGGTAAACAACACCGTGTTTCATTTTACTCCAGTCCTCACAAATCTTCTGATTTACTTGATTACATACATTCTGATGTTTTTGGTCTAGTAAATGTTCCTTCTTTGTCTAAATCAAGATATTATGTATCATTCATTAATGATTATTCAAGAAGGGCATTTGTTTATTTTTTGAAAAGTAAAGTAGAAGTGTTCAGTCATTTTAAGAAATTTAAAAACCTTGTGGAAAATCAGACTAGAAGAAAAATAAAATGTTTAAGGACTAATAATGGCGGTGAGTTTTGTTCTGATGAGTTCGAGAGGTACTGTAAATATAATGGGATTAAAAGACATAAAACTACACCCTACACTTTGCAACAAAATGGAGTTTCTAAAAGGTTCAACAGGACAGTGATGGAAAGAGCATGAAGTATGCTAAGAGTTATGGGCTGAGGCAGTTGCAACAACATGTTATTTAATAAATCGTTCTCCAAATTCCACTCTTGTTGAGAAAACACCTTTGGAAGCATGGTCTGGAAAGAAGCCCTCTCTAAGACACATTCGTGGCTTTGGATGTGAGGCATATGCATATGTGCCAAATGAAAAAAGTTCCAAACTAGAAAACAAGGCTACTAAATGCATTTTTATTGGTTATAGTGCCGACATAAAAGGATACAAGCTTTGGAATCCTGATATAGAGAAGGTTCTATACAACATAAGTGTTATTTTTTGTGAGCTGAAGCCTTCTACTTTGGATCTATAGTTAGAGACAAAATCAGAAGATAAAAAGGATGTAGTTGAAATTCCTTCGACACCAGATAAAGAGGAATTGAAACTTCAAAATGGACTTGAAACTAAGGAGAGTTCAAGTAGTTCTGAGAGTTTTGAAGAAGAAGATCAACCTTAGCCTCAGCCTATGAGGAGGTCAACACGTGAAAGAAAGCAACCTGATAGGTATGGGTTTTCTTTGTTAGATTCTACTTGTGCCTATGCTTTAATTTCTAGCACTGATGACCCTAGGACTGTGAAAGAGGCATTTAGAATGTCTGATTCAAACTCTTGGTTGGAAGCCATGAATGAAGAAATGGCATCATTAGAAAATAATGATACTTGGAGTTTGGTGCCCTTTCCTGAAGGAAAAAAAGTTGTTGGTTGCAAATGAGTATTTAAAAGGAAAATAGGTCTGGATGGCAGTGTGGAAAAGTATAAGGCAAGGTTGGTTGCGAAGGGATATTCCCAGGTAGAGGGAATTGACTATGGAGATTTTTTTTCTCTTATATCTAGGCTGACGTCTATCAGAATTATGTTGTCGCTTGCAATAGCGTATGAATTAGATATTGAATAGATGGATGTGAAAATAAAATTTCTTCATGGTGACCTTGAATAAGAAATTTATATGTCCCAGCCAGAGCACTTTGTGGAAAAAGGTAAAGAAAATCTGGTTTGCAAGCTGAAAAAAATCTCTGTATGGATTAAAACAATCTCCTAGAATGTGGTACCAGAAGTTTGATACTTTTGTTTTGTCATTGGGATTTGTAAGATCAAAGTCTGATTACTGTGTGTACTTCAAAGCTGAAAGTGATCGTATTCTTATTATTGCTCTCTATGTTGATGATATGTTGTTCATAGGCAATAGTAAGTTAATGATTTCTGATCTAAAATCTCAATTGTCTGCAAAGTTTGAAATGAAAGATCTTGGTGTAGCTTGGTATATTCTAGGAATGGAAATAACCAGGGATAGGAAAAGTAGAAAACTTTGGCTCAGTCAGAATAAGTATATTAATACTATTCTGGAGAGATTTTGTATGAATGACTGCAAGTGGCTAGTTGTTCTAGTCTTGTAGGGAACAAAGCTATCTATTGAAGACTGTCCAAAATCTCCTACTGAGATAAAGGAAATGAGTAGAGTGCCTTATGCTAGTGTAGTTGGCAGTTTAATGTATGCAATGTTTTGTACAAGGCTAGACATTTCCCAAGCAGTGGGAGTACTTAGTTGTTTTATGGAAAATCCTAGAAGGACACATTGGGATGTTGTGAAAAGGGTGTTTAGATATCTGAAGGGCACTTCAAAATATGCTTTGTGTTACCATGGGAATTTGGTTGAATCATAGAGAACTCTCAACATTTGAGGTTATGTGGATTCTGATTGGGTAGGGGACATTGACAACAGAAGATCCACTAGTGGATATATTTTCATGATGAATTATGGTTCAGTTAGTTGGATGAGTAAGTGGCAGGCTGTAGTCACTTTGTCCACTACAAAGGCAAAATACATGGCAACAACACACTCCTATAAAGAAGCAGTCTGGTTAAAACATTTGTGTTCTAACATTGGGTTTGATGCAGGGATAATTACAATTTACTGTGATAGTCAGAGTGCTATTTGTTTGGCAAAAAATCCTAATTTCCATGCCAGGACGAAACATATTGATGTGCAGTATCATTTTGTACGATATACGATGGAGGATGGAAAGGTGTCTTTAGAAAAAAGTGGATACCTTGAAAAATGCTACAGATGCATTGACAAAACCAATGAGCACAAAAAAGTTCAGGTGTTGTGCCAGTTCGATGGGCCTTAGTGCCCATGAATTTTAGTAGTTTTGTTGTGCTATGGAGATGCTAGTAATATCTTCATCAAGTGGGAGATTGTTGGAAAATGTGCCTCAATCTTACTGGCATGTAAAATCCTAAAAGAGAAAAGTCGGTGAGACCCTCTAGAAGTTTTACTGACTAGCAGCTATATTCTAATCATTTGAAGTGCTTGGGTTGCCGAGACTTTGATTCTATCTTGTCAACGGTTTGGTTCCTAGTGGTTATCAAGAGACTCATGGTGACAAAAGTCATCAGGGAGAGGCATGAACTTTCAAAATGACTCATTCTGATAGAGTATGTCTCACCAAGGTTTCAACGTAGGCAACGGATGACATCAGGAAGACTCTTGGCTGATAGGTTTGCATTCGGTAAGAACTCTTGCCGATGGATGTGGTCTCGCTGATAGGTTGGTGCATTTGATATGACCTCTTGACGATAGCCTTTCTCTCTCTAACTGTTCTATGCTCGGTATGATGTCTCATAGATAGGGATGGTCTCGTTGATAGAACTACATGAGTTGAACATCAGTGTGAAGTCTTAGTGATAAGGTTTCTCTCACCAATAGGAAGGTTATTTTAGTGAGAACTCTTGCCAATAACACTTGTCTCATCGATAGATCTGCACAAGATGGATTTGTGTTCGGTATGACCTCTCGTTGATAGCGATGGTCTGGCCAATGGTTGTGTAGTGGATAATCACTATGATGACTTAGCGATAGAGTGAGTCTGGGCGATAACAAAAGTTGGGCATTATGGCATCGGGGAGACACGACCTAGTGTCTCATTGACATGTGACACAGTTTGAATGCCTTGATCGAATGTATATCCTACATGGTATGTTATGAGCCAATCAAAGAAGCAGAATGTGAACCACTAGTAGTTGGACTGTTACGACCATTCCTGTGAGGAAGATCAACAGACCATGAACGACATGGATATACTCTGTAATCAAAGGTGATGATTGGTTTGGTGGATAGTTCGATGAGTGAGAGTGTTGTTCAATTGAATACAGATTGATCTGTGTAAGTTCATTGGAGGTTTTTGAGATAATTTCTATACAAAGTTGATAAGGAGATTATGCTGTTGTAAATTGACATCAGAAAGTGAAGTCTGTACTTTGTATGTAATTTTTTTACTGAAATACAAAGAGGCTTTTCTTGGTGTGGTGGGTTTTTCTCCTGTAAGGGTTTTCCCACATAAATCTGGTGTCCAAATTGTGTATGTTTATTTCTTTGTTTCTTTTAATCTTTTCAAGTGTATCTTAATGAACTATAATTGTAAAATTTAAAGTCATATTTGCATTCTTCCCTGAGTTTTGTACATTAGGAGAGTCTGTTCCACACCTGAGCTTTCCTTACAATATTGACATGAAATATTGGATATAACACTTGTTAAATGCCTAAGATACTAAGAGGGGGGTGAATTAGTATCTTCTCAAAATTATTGAACAAAAACCATCCAATTATACCAATGCATATAATAGTAAAAATGAGCAAGAGCATTAACAGATCATAAAAGCACACAACACATGAACATCGAGTTTTTATGTGGAAAACCCAAAATGGGAAAAACTAGGGTTAGAATTAGCTCACAATTTAGTATAACTGGTTATAAGATATTACAATGGGTGGCTCACTGCCAGGACTCACTATCCAGAATGGGAGGCTCACTTCCTACAAAAGATGCAATAAAAAAATGGCTTACAACTAGAAAATGAACTAATAAAGTTACACCTAAAAAGCACTGATTTAGTTCCTTTAATGCTCAATAAACTGACTTTACACTTCATAATATTCACATACTTTTCTTCTTCACACTACTTCTTCACATTCACACCATCAGTCTCAAAACTATCTGATATATACCTTATTCATTCACAAGCATCAATTAGGTAAGCCCAATTAGATGCAACCCTTATTCACAAAAAATATTGACTGTTAGCTTCAACCTTGTACAAAACCTTTCCAAAAAAAATTCAAGCATGTAGCACGCTACAACATGTCAACATGGACCTAAGATAGGTCACATATACATCCACAGTACAAAAAAAATCATTACAACATCAACTTATTCATTAGGTTAGATAGGGATAGACCTAATACCAAATTGCCATATGAGCATTTGTGCACATGAGATTTTGAACATGCAAGCTTCCGACATCCTAAAACCATTTCCAAAAACCACAAGAAATGATAATCATCAGTAGAGGATTGCAAACCAAAATACCAAAGGATAATAACTATCATACTAGTTCAGAAAACCAGATCAAGTTTGAGCTTAAACTTACAGTTGTAACTCATATAACATGGTGACATCAATGAAAAACAAAGTCTATATAATAAGATGTTCTTCATTCTTCCAACAATATCCCCCTTTGTCATTGATGGAAACATGTGCCAAAATAATTTATAAACCTCCTATATGCAACACACTCTCCTTTTCTCTTCATGAACTTCACTCTCCCTTTGACATCAAGGACAAAGAGTGGTCCAAAAATATGAAAACTGAAAAATCATTACTTGTAAGATGGTTAGCCTTGAAGCTCCTTGAGAATACCTTGCCAATATGTCTTACCATTCTCCCAACTCGTTTTAGTAGATGTCAGCATCCTATTTAGAGATTCCAATTCCATCAAACTTTCTTCTGCATCGTTCTGAGTACCTGGAGTCAGATTAATCTTCTCTAATTTCTCTACCTTTTCCAAAGCATTGGCCACTAGAGTGTACTCCATTCTCACAAGGTCACCCAACTGATCGAATCTTCTAATGATATCTTCCTTATGCTTCTGAAGAATAAATAATTTCTCTCTATGAGTAGAGATAGCATTCTAGGTTGTTTTGTCTCTGTCTTTGGATGCACTATATGAATTGGAAATAGTTATCAACTAGGACTTAATGAAGTCCATAAGATCTTTGATACTTTTTGTGGCATTTGGTCACTTTATGCAATAAGCAAATATAGTATTTTCTTCAGAATCACAAGCCTGCACAACTTCCAAGCTCTTTTTCACATTGGTGTGTGCCAAAGCATAGTTACCATGAAGTTCAAAAATCCTTTTCTCTACTATCTTCTCCTCAACCTCTTGCCTTGTCTTCTCACCAAGTCTGGAGGCATACTCCTTAAAGGAGTCCAATAGAAGATTTAGATTCTTTACCAAAGTGAGAGATGTATCTATTGATGGACCAGGAGTGGCCTTCTGAAAATCTTTGAGAGCATAATCAATAAGCTTTGTCCCCTTCTGATGTGTTTCCAGAATTTCTCTTCTTCTGGATGCATGCAATGCATCCCGTAACACCAACTTATGAACAGGAGAAATCTTATCCAAGTCCACACTACCTTGAATCATGGGGAGTTGTAGAAGTTCCAGAGGAATCACCAGCTAGAACTTGATCTACTTGGATAAAAATACTTTCAAAACATCATCTTCAGAGGAGGATTCTCTAGGGGACCTTTGAGAATCTACAACCTCCCTTTGATCTTCTTCATTCTTCTTGGCAGATTCCCCATTTATTTATTCTTCCTCTACTCTTTCTTCTTCCCCTACCTTTTCTTCTTCTTCTACCTTCTCTTCTTCTCCTTTTCCATCTTCTTCTTTTTCATCTTTATCTCTTTCTCCTTCATTCCTTTCCCCTTCATCTCTATATTTTTCTTCTTCAACATGCTCTAGAGGGACAAAATCATGCTTCTCTAGTTCAAATTCTTCGTCATTCTGTCTCTCTATCTATGAAGGATCATTTGTAGCACCTATATCTGGAAGGATATCTGTATCATTTTTTTCTGAAAGGATATTTGTATCATCTGTATCCAGAGGAATGTCTTCTTTAATCTCTGCAGAATCTTATTCTCCTGATTTAGGTGCATAACTAGATGGGAGTGCACCAAATATGCCATATTTCTTAGCCATACCCCTGATGGCTTCTGCAATTTCTTTCCTTATTTTCTTTATTTGCTTCTTGTCCTTTTTCATCAAAGTATTTACTCTTTTATTCATCCAAAACATCTTCGAGCATACCTTCTTCAGAGTTTCCAAATAGTTCGGGGTCAAAGAGGACCCAATTTTCTCAAATGCATCATTTCTGATCTTCTCTTCCAATTCAATAGCCTCTGATCTCCTTTTCATCAGAGCTTCCCACAATTTCTCAGGCATGTTGTTCTTAACATATTCCCAACTAACTTCCAAAGTGATAACATACTGAATAATAGCTAGAATTAATGTTTTTTTTTCCTCTCTACTTGATCATAAATTTCTATTGTAGGCTGCAACATATCTTCAAAGTGTATCAAGCTATTATCCAAAACCTCAAATCTAAGAGGGGAACCAGGTCTTACCAGTGAGGATTTTTGTTCTTCCTAGTCTGAAGATGCCTCTTCTGACACTTTTTCCTTCTTTGAGTCTGGTTTGATGTGCACATGGACACCAAAATCCTGTTCTTCATCTTCTTCAGAGGATGACACATAATGAAATATTTTAAAACCAACACCAACTTCCTGTGGAGCACCTTCACCAAAGGACATGCTCCCCCTTCTCTTTCTTACCAATTTAGTTACAGGGTCTTCCTCCTCTTCCTCTTGCTCTTTAGTGATACTAAGGTTATTTTCCCTTGTAGCATTTTCCTTCTTTCCTCTCTTGGCTGGTACCACTGGAGGAGTCTCTTTCCTTTTACCAAATCTTGTATTGGGTTTGGAAGGATCCAAGCCTTTTCCTTTACCAATAGCACTGGGCTCAACCTTCATTGCAAGAGCTGTGGTTGGTTTTGAAGGAGTAGCCCTGCTGGATCTCCTTGGTCCTAATGATTCTCTAGCCATCTACTCTCCCATGGCTCTACCTTGTGTAATCTGTTCATCAGTGAAGCCATACTTTCTAAGCATTTGATCCACATTTTTTCTTATCACAGGCTTCCTATGCTCCATGTGAACTTCCATAGATTTTTCTTCATAAATTCCAACTCTAGGTTCATTGGTATCTTTAGGAATTTTCAATAGAACTTATACATAGCCTTCTACTCCATCCTCTGTAATCTCATAACCCAATGGTTGAAGCCAGACAGTTCGAGGTTCAATAGCTTCAATCATGCACTCATCATAAGAGACATGAAATATGATATCATTCTTATACTTCTTAGGCACTTTCTTTGGAATCCTTTCTCTTTCATTCATGTTGCTTTTGAATACAAAAAAGAATGTTGTCAGAGCATTATCTCGACTCTTCAGATCACCCAAACTATGCATATAATCAAATATCTGATGAGCAACTGTTCTAGATGTATCCTGAATAACCACATCATCTCTTTCAGGAAGTCTTCTAAGAAAGTAGAACAATAGACACACAATCAGGGAACCAAACTTGAAAGCATATTTCTCTCCCTTGTCATCTTTAGGTTCTCAAACAACTGTTGCCAGAGAAGTTCACACAAATCATAATTTGCACTATTTTGCTGCCATGTCATATTTAGTGTAAATTCTTGTAGTAGACAATAAATTCTCCCTATTTGTGAAGTAGATATTGTGTCTGATCATTATAGATGTGTACTTCATAGTAGGATTTCTAATAGGCTTTGTAGCAAGATCCCTTCTATCAAACATTGCTCCGGTGAGTTCCATTACCACTTCATTTTTCATAGATTTCAACACTGGTACCAATTTAGTATCACAGAGTCTGGTAACTACCTTAATTACTTTCTTGGTTATAAGATGAGGTTTGTCATTCCACAATAACTTATCATACATTCTGCTAAGATCTGGTTTAACATATTTATCATCAACAATGGAGCTGAAGTTAGGAAAGGAATTCCATCGATCCAACTTCTTTGCAACAATATTTGAATACTCGGGTTTTATCAAGAAATCATCCCTAGTGAGCTCATTCTGCCATACATCTATTAATTTTTTGTGATTATATTCCTCAATCTTAACACGAATATACATCCTAGTGTCTTCAGTGGGCATAATACCATGAGGAGTTGCCATTCTTCAACAAATCAAGCTCAAATTATTTCAAAAAGTAGAATTACACAAACCCACAACAACATAGAAGAGTAAAATACCTTTTTTCTTCACAAAAACTAGAACTAGGGTTTACACAACTCAGTTTCCAAATTGCCTCAAGAATGCTCCAAATCGCTCTCCATTTTCATCAAATGCACAAGTGATCAAAATTACTTACAAATTCACTTTATAAATAAAAAATCTACCCTAATTTGCATTAAATGTGGCAGAATTCAAAAATCTAATAAAAACCTTCACTATAGAAAAAACCCTAATTTGCTCCACAAATGATCATGCCTACAAATATTCTTCTGGTTCCTTTTGAATAACCAATGTCTATTCATTCCTTACAGCATATCTTTGTGCCAAAGTTTAACACACCAAATATCCAGGTGGTTTCAAACAATTTTTTATTAATGCTCCCCCTAAGACCATGCTAGGTCTAATTGCTAGAGGAATTGTCTACACTAGATGAAGGCACATATGCATTTGAAGTTTTTGGCTCTTCTTTCTTCTTCCATATCTTGTTCATTTCTTACTTAACCCCATTCTTTTCAATTGTATTCATTGGTTCATTCTTCTTTACCAAATCAAATTGATTTCCCCCTTTACTTCTATAAACTCTTGAGATGTGTCTGGGTTTGTTGCAATTGTAGCAGAAAACAATTTTCTAATATGTTTGACCTCCATTAACCCTTGATCTACACTGATTAGCTTTGTGTCCAAAATTATTACATGTATAGTAGTAGCCAACAAAATATTGATTCATTCTTCCTCCATTAAACCAATTCATCATCTGAGTTCTACATTCACTAGCTCTATGTCCAACTTTCTTGAATGCAAAACATTGTCTAGAGAAGGGACTAGTATACTGGTTTATTCTACTTCTACACTATGTTTCCTTGTGACAAAATTTATTTCATGAAAATAAAACACCATTGAAAGATGGGTAGCTTTGTGCATTTGGCTATTTGGTAGGTGGTCTTATGGCAAAGTTTCTTGGATTTCTTTTTTGTTTTCCTTTATCTTGAGTCTTCTAATTATCCACTGTGTTTGGGGTTTACATAGCATTAGAGCTTTCACCTGCTTCCATTCCTAAACCACCTTTGTGTTTAGTTCGTTTATGCCCTACAATCAACTCATCAAGCTTGGTAGAGCTTGTCGTGAACTTATCTTCATAGAGTTTTGCTTTCTATAGATCTAGTTTTAGGTTCACCACCTCTTATTCAAGTCCTATGCATTCATCATGTTGTATCTCAAAAATGCAAGTTATAAATCCTAAGAGGATGCTAGGCTCTATGATTAGAATTGCAACATTCTTGAACCAATGAATGGAGTTAACCTATATGGTTGATGACTCCTTGCACTTCAGGCTCTGCTAAACCTAGGCGGGTAGACCTTGATAGCTAAAGCAGATTGTGTGACTTATTTTTATTTAAGGATATATCCACAATAGCATAAAGTGTGGGATAGATGATGGCTTGTTAATTACTTCTAATCCTAATATGATAATTGGAAATTTTGAATGTGAAGGTTGATAAGTAAAGTATAATGAAATGTGAAGTAGACCAGTGCTTTATTGGGTACATGAAGCTAATAAAGTTTTATTAAAGGTGACTATTATTGGTTACAGTTTCGATTGTTTAGCACTTAGGTTTGTTTATACCTTGTATAAATGTGCAAGAATGTGACTAACAAACTCTACTTATTGATCCAATCGATCCAATCAGGTTACTATGATTTATTAAAAGGATTTTAATCCTTCCTTGAAGGAACCGATAAAAAGAATCACACAATGACGATAAATGTTTATTGACAAATGAATTATATCCTCAATTTGAATAACAAGATAACATCAAGTTGGAGATAATACGACAATCTTATCAATTACCTAACTCTTCTTACTAATGCAAATGTTACTTCCAAGTTACTGTAATCAATTAAAAGGATTTAATTCTTTAATGGAAACCAATCAACTTGATTACACAATAACAAAAAATGTGTATTGATGAAACTGAATATCAACTTGGATACAAAAATTCAAATAACAGAGAAATAACAATGTGGAGACAACCAGATAATTGCTTGAATCAACAAACAATAGACACCAATATTGAGTCACACATAATTAAAGATCTTCCATTGATTTTTTCCAAAATTCATGCATGTATCATGGTCCTTATAGTATAATCTATATGATAAACATTTTGAAAGTATTTTCTATATATCTCCTATTCTCTCCCTATTCGCTCTTACTATTTAATCATTACATGTCCAACTTATATATCAATATCTTGAAGAGGGTACACCTCTTCATAAGTGTCTTTTGGAATTAACAATAAAACATTAAAAATTATGCTCTAATGAGCCACAAATGAACTTGTGTTATGTGATCTAAATATTCCTACCTCAAGTGTGTGCAACATCCTCTGTAGAATTCTTCACAACAATCTCCATGATGATCATCTTCTCCAAATGCTCATAGGCCTCTTCTAGTGCTGAATCCTCATTCTTAGCTGCCTCCAAAGTTCCATGTAGTATCAGTCTACACTTTTTTATCCATTCACTCTGACTCTTTAGTTCTCCATCATCTTTGAAGAGTGTGTTAGGTCTCAAAATGTAGGTTGGAAAAACTCAAGAGGTTACCAAGCTCTTGGTACGTTTTAGGCTAATGAACAAGGCCAATTGGTGTATTTGAACATTCTTCTCTTTAGGCTTTGCTAGACCAAGGCAATTATACCTATGCAAATGAAGCATACTTAAACTATATGTTTCCTATTTGAGCAATCTATCCACAATGGAAATTGGGAGTGGAGAGATGCAAGCCTAATTTGGTATAAATTGTATAAGCAATATCAAAGTGAAGTTCATTAATATTTTTAGTCAACAGATGTAAGGTTTTGAAAAAAGATTTGATAAAATTAAGTGATGAAATGGGTAAGACCAGTGCCTTGTTGGGTAGACGGAGTCAAATGAAGATCTAGGATGAATGACTTGTATTGGCTGTAACTCAAACTGTTTAGCACACTTATGTTGGTTTATATCTTGTATAGACATGCAAGAAAGTGATTGACAAACTCTACTTATTGATCCAACTGACCAAACTAGGTTACTTATGATTTATCAAAAAGGATTTTAATCCTTCCATGAAGGAACCAATTGAATAAATCACACAGAAACAATAGATGATACTGAATTGGAGATAGAATGGCAATCCTAATTATATGGCTCTTCTTATTGATCCAAATAACATTTCCAGATTACTTTGATTGACTAGAAGGGTTTTAATTCTTTTAAAGAAACCAATTTATCACACCACACAAGCACAAAAAATGTGCCTCGCTAAATTGAATATATCCTTGATATACCAAATTAAATAATAAGGAAATATTAAGTTGGAGACAACCAAATAATTGTATATTTTCAAAAAACAATTGATACCAATATGAAGCCACCAAATCAAAGATATTTCATTGATTTCATCAAAATTATGCTTGCAACATAGTCTTTTGAAATGTAAACATTATGGCACTCTTCTGCTATCTATCTATTATCCCTATTCGCTTCCTACTATCTTCCTATCGTTGTGTATCTAATTTATATATCAAAACTTTGAAGAGGATGCACCCCTTCATGAATATATTTTTGAAACTAACAACTTACAATAATTAAACATAAACAATTAGGCTCTAGCAATCCAAGGATTGATTCTAGTTTTATGATCTAAATAATCCTATCTTAAGTGAGTATCAACATCTTATGTGGCATTTATCACAAAGATCTACATGGTTACCATTTTCTCCAAGTGCTCAAATGATTTGTCTAGTGTTGATTCTTCACTTTTGGCTACTTCCAAGGCATTATGCAATATCATCTTCCACTCTCTTTTCCACTCGTCCTAACCCTTCAACTCTCCATTATCTTCAAATAATGTAGGCACTCCACCTTTTGTAGCATTAGTTAATCTTGTCACATCTGCTCAAAGTTCCTCATAATAGTCCTTGTTTCTTCACTATATCTTCAACATTTGTGGTAGCCCTACTATTAGAAACACCTTTCTTTTGCATTTCTTGAAATTTCACCTGTATTCAGTCATCTATCCTTTTGTGTTCTTGAATTGTAGCATGATTCTTGGAATGTATTGACCATAACTTATTCATCCAAATCATTAAATTAGCATATCTTTTCTGAAATGTTGTAGAATTTGTATCAAACCTGGCTTTATTTACTTGAACATGTACATATGATTTGTTGGAACTATAAAAATCTGATGATTTTTCATGTTATCTATACCAATGCATTTTCCAGTTGAGTCCTACCTTGAGCGCATTTTCCTCTCTTCATGATGTTTTTACCCATATTTTCCCCATATAGCCCTATAAATCTATCGAGTCTTGCATTTTTCACATTCTTGTTCATATCAACGTGAGAATACCATTGTCTTCCTGACCCATTTTGCGTTTTCTGCTAACATGAGTCTGTGTTGCCTATCGACAAGACTCATTTGATGTCACAACGATCGAGGTTTGCATGTAGATGGCTTTCAGCAAGACTTCTCTGTGGTCTTGGTGACAGAGGATGATACACATTTTGGCTTGGGTTGCAGTGTTGGGATGAGGTCTTATTGATTTCATTATGTCTCCCCGACCGACATCAGAATGGGCATATCGACAAAGGAAATCATCTTTAGGGTAATGTCATGGTGAGTCTTCCTTGTCTTACCGACTTGTGCACAAATGTTCACTTTGGCTAGACATGCTACTTTCGGTGTGAGGTCATAACAAATCCACATTGTTACACCGACCAGTGGCGGGAGGACTCATATCAATAAGAGTTGGGTCTTCGGGGAAAGGTCTCAACGAAGTGTATATGTCTCACTGATGGAGCATAAAGGGTTTCTCTCAGATGGGTTTTGGTGAGAGGTTAGTTGTGTCTCGCCAATCGACAACTTAAAGTGATGCGATATCAGTATGAGTTAAGGTTCTCGATAAGAGGTCTCAACGAGTGACCTTTGGTCTAGATGATGGAAAACAATGAAGGACCTTGTCAGCGAGAGTATGCTTTTGTCTTAGTGACTCAGAATGGATGATGACTTTCAGTGTGACATAGTGTGCTCTATGAAAGGTCTTCCCAAGAGCGATATGTTATGGTGATAAGTTTGATCACAGGTGCTCTCAAAAAAACAAAGGCTTGTCTACATGATGTCTCCCCGATATCATAAGGTCATAGCGACACGTGAATGGTAAAAGTGTTCTTGGGGAAACATAAAGAGATCTAAATGACATCTCCCCAACTTTGATATGTCACGGAAAAAGTGAGTAACACCAGGCAGAGCAATTAATGATTGAATTGCCTTCGACATAACTGTTGGATTGTCTCGCCGACTATTTCATTAATGAACAATAGAAATTCAAATGTTGTGGTGGACATGTGGATGTTCAATTACCGTTGCAGGTAGACTTGATTTGAGCTCGAATTCTTTGGAAGGTTGCATGGAATTTCAATATGTTTTATTTTCTTGATGATGGTGTATAAATAAGCATTTTGTAATTGTAATATGATCATCAGCTGTCAATTATTCAATATACAGTAGGAAAATTAGATGGATACAGTACAATAGATTTATCAAATCAGAGACTATGGTGCATGTTTTCAAAATGGAGGTATTTATGAAAGTCAATTGATGTTGCTGGACATTTCTGATGTCAATTATCTATTGAATTCAAATGAAAAATACTGCTAAGTTGCCTCCAAGATTGATGCTTTCTGGTTGTTTCAATTAACATAACAAGTTTATGTTCAATTTATCAATGCACATTTGCTGTATCCGTGTGATTAATCAATTGGTTCTTTCAAGAAAAGATTAAATCCTTTTAGTTGATCATAGTAATCAGAGAGTTTCATCTGGATTATTAAAGTAGAGCTTAGTAGTTACAGTATTGCATGTTTATACAAGTTGTAAACATAATATATGCCAAATAATTTGAGTTTTCTCCAGAGAGGTGTTGTTCATCTTGATTTCATTTTAACTCTGCATACCCAATAAGGCACTGGTCTCTACACTTCATCATTTTGAACTCATTCAGCTTCTTTACATTTGTTAATTAAGCATTTTAGGATTTAGATCAGAAGATTGCTATTGCTATCAAGTTTAATTTGATTTGTTCACTTCCATCTGCCATTATGGACAAATCACTGAATAAAAGATAATTATAAGTACAAAAAGTTTGCTTCATTTAGTAAGGTACACCTGCCTAAGGTTTAGCAACACCTAAAGAGTAGAAGGTTGAGTTCTCTTGACCTTGTCTGTTACCCTAAAGCGTATCAAGAGATTGGCAGCCTCTTGAGGTATTCAACCTACATTTTTTAGAGCTAAAAAATTGGTGACTCTACTGGGGATTATATCAGAAAATTCGGTTGGAGACCACATTATAGAGTCATTGAAGAAAAGGTTATAATTTGAGAAGATTTAGAAAGAGTGATTCCACTGGGTAAAAGATCAGAAATAATCATTTTCCTACTTTTGGAAAAGTAGGTGGTGACTTTGAAAGAAACATTGCATTTGTTCAAACATGAATGGAAGATCTCAATATAGGGAAGGTCATATTGGAGCTCCTGCTGGCAGAAGTAAGTGGACACACAAAGATGACAAGGTTGATAAGGGAAAAGGAATAAGTGAGGACATGTGCATAATAGACAAAGGAAAAGTTCCAAAAGCACATGGTGAAACATATAATTGCTATGATACATGGAGAGATGATTCAAGTGCAGAACTTTGTACCCCTTAAGATCGAAGAAATCCTTTCCCTTCTCTTGATCCTCAGAAACTGGCTGAGTTTGAAGCTACACTTGAGACTAAACGAATTAGAATTCAAAATGAATATGATTAGAAGATGGAGAGTAACCAAAATGTGTTTATTGATCATGAGCTTCCTGACGGAGTAAAAGAACAGTTCGAATTACAGAGGAAGAGGATAGAGGAATTAGAAGCTAAATTGTAGAAAACTCAAGTTACTGATTAGATGGCTGGTTGCCCAAAGTATTTTCCACCTCATAAGCAGGGTGATAAAGGTGCAGTGCCCTCTAATCAATCAAATTCTCCTCACAATTAGATAGGGAATCAATACATACAGCCAAACCATCCACCTCACATTCCTACTTAGCATACAAATATGCAGCAACCTCATGCTCAACATTATTTCCCACAACATAATGCACAATACAACAACCCTATGTATCAATATCAGTACCCACCTATCCCTCCCCCTCACCAGTATGCAGAAATGATCAGACAGTTTGATTTGGCAGGGTTTCATTTATATCCTTACCCTATGGATGGCAGCTGGAGAGGTCTGGTACCTAAGTTTATAGGGAGTAATGCAATTACTGCTGAGGAACATTTAAAGAATTTCAATGTGTTCATCCAAGACATAGGTGTGCCATATGAAGATTTACATATGAGGCTATTTATGATGTCACTTCTTGAAGATGCTAGGGATTGGTTCAACAGCTTGCCAACACTCTTAATTAATTCTCTCCAAATATTCTAGGACAAATTCCTAGAGCAATATGGGAATCTAAATGCACCAGATACAACTCTTCATGAATTGATGCGAATTCAAAAAAAATAGAATGATTCAATTTATGATTTCAACCGAATATTCAACAAGTTGCAGACTAAAGTACCTCCTGGATCAAGGTTGCTAGATTCTGTAGCTTTGAGTGTTTATTTGAATACATTTGATCCTAAAATAGGGTATAAATTAAGAAATAGATTCCTGAGAGATTTGGCTGAAGCTCATAAGATAGCATTGACAATTGAAAACAACAGGAAGGCTGCTGGTATAATCAGTAAAAGAGACAACCCTAGGGCTCTTCAGCACAACAATAATTATCAGTACAAATAGGAGAATACATATAGAAATGAGAGGCCGAGGTTGCATGACATGCCTTATAATACAAACTGGAAGGACGAAAAACCTATAACAGTTAGGCCTGGAAACAAGGAGAATCCTGATCCATTGAAAAAGGGGGGAACCTATATGGTGAGTAACAATTATTTTTGTGAAGCTTGTGATAAGCCACATTCCCCAGACTATTGTGTTGTAGCTCAAAAGATGCAAGAGGAAGGAATGCTAACAGGAAGCGATGGAGAAGATCACACTGTATATTTGACTTCAAATACTTTTCACCATTTTAAGGAAGGGTACTCATCTTCAGAGGATGAAGGATATGAGTATGATGTTTCAAATAAAAAATACAATGTCCATATGGCTGAACAATAGGTCTTTTCTGATTCTAAAGAGGATTATATAGAACCACATTCTGATGAAATGCCTACTCATTATAGTATGAGGAGACTCACCAAAGAGGAGATAGAGAGAATAACTGTTGCTGTAGTTGAAGAAGCAAGGAGTAAATACTGGTTGAGAAACAAAACAGTAAATGAGAAGGAGCGCATTCCTGGGGGAATCTTTATGAAGGATCAAAAGGCAACACAAGGAACTGTGAAAAAAATAGAAAACAAACAGCATGATAAAAATGAGCAATAGCCTGTCCAAAAAGAGGAAGTGAAGGAATTACACAAAGAGATACAAAAGCCTGATCAACCTAGTAAAAGAGAGAAGGAAGAAAACAAAGGAGAAGCATTGGAGTAGAAGAAAATCGTTAAGGTGGAGGGCTCTTCTTTTGACTTCACTCAGGAATTATCTCAGGTAAAAATGTCTATCCCACTACTTGAGATGATGAAAATTAAAGAATACAGAGACTGTGTTGTTCAATTGATAATGAATTCTAAAAATAAAGTACCTATCAATAAGCAGGAGAAGGTAAATATCCCAGAAGTCTACTTGAGTGATGTATCGACAAATCCCCTACATGTTGATCTTTTTTTCACTACATTGCTTATAAATAACAAATTGTTGAGGAATTGCATGATAGACTCTGGTGCAGTTATAAACATCATGCCAGTAGGAGTTATGAAGCAACTTGGCATGTGGGTTGATAAATATGAAGGGAAATGTTATGCAATGGATAACAGACCTATTTTTATGGTAGGTATTATGAGAAATGTTGAAGTCAAACTAGCTACTTATCCACAGGTGGCTTATAATATAGATATAATAGTGATAGATACTCCTCCTCAGTTTGGGATGCTCTTGTCAAGACAATGGACAACAACAGTTGGGGGAAATATCCAGTTTGATTTATCTTATGCAACTATTCCAGTGAATGGTCAGGAAGTTAGGTTGTATAGGGAGCCAAGAATGAGCCAAGTTGTTGACTATGTACCCCAAGATCAAATCAATTGTTTTTGTGATGTGAATCTTGGCAACTTCAAGATAGAATCAACCTAGCCAGAGTTAATCAGTACTGATCCAGTTGAAGGTTCTTGTGGTGATCGAGAGAAAGAAGCAATTGGCAATGTGAGTTCATTTGATAATGAGTATATAATACCTCCTATTACAGTTGAAAGTCATGAAGACTCATTTGATGAAGAAGAAATGATGTTTTTCCAAGGTATGCCTAGGAATGAATTCTAGGTATTTTCAGATCTACTCTATGGTAAAGAGGAAATAATTTCAGACAAGCTAGATGATGGAATAAATGACTGTGCTGGTTTTTTTTTTTCATTCTCTGATGATCCTAGGCCTCTTTTTGATGATGACAAAAGTGAAGAATATAACTATAGCAATGAAAATGTAGAAGCATGTTCACTTAGTAGTGAGCAAATTTTAGATTTGCTATCTCTTGATTATCAGAGATATACACATGAAGGTGATCCTGAGGTTCTGTGTCCAGCTTACATTTTTTTTGACAATGAAAGATCTTTGTGTGACGATTCTTATGACTCTCAGTGCATTTCTCAAGTTGATGGTGAAACCTTTCAAGTTGATCAAAAGTTTGTGTCCATTCAAGATGAGGTATGTGATTTTGAAATTTCTAACTCTTGTAGACAAGACGTTTATCTGCATACCAAGGGTGATAGTGGTCCAGATTTGATTGGTTCATATATGCTTAATATTGAAGATATGAGTCATAATCCAATGTTGTATCCAATTGGTAGTGTCAAATAGGTGCAAAAGGTTACAGATTTGTTTGTTTTAGACAATATTGATATAACATAATTTTTTGTTTCTCAAGAAAAGCACTTTGATGATGAATTTTCAATATAGCTGGGAGGCTGTTTCATAATACATAACAATGAGAAAGATAATGAGGAATTTTGCATTGAATATGCATATATTTTCTATGTTGAAGATAACAGAGATTTGCCTCATAATGATGGAGAATTTGAACTACATAATGATGAAGGGAATTTGGTCCAAGCTTAGTACGTCGATTCTCTAAGAACTTTCAATAATGGTGACATAACAAATTGCATGAATATATTTAGGAAGAATCTGATGAAATCAATACAAAACCAGGAATTTGAGAGGGGAAAGTATGATTTGAGTTTTAGATTGTAACAGCTTAGAATAGGTGAAGTTAAAACACAGAGGATTAAGGGTTGCCAGTGCATGGACAACTCTTGCTTGTCCCCTTTAAAATTCTTTTCCATGCACAGTAGTTTAGGGTTTTGGTTCACCTCCATCTTGCATTCATTTTGCATACATTTTATTTCCATTTTGTACTCACTTCCCATTGTCTTTCATTCCATTTCTGCTCACTGGTTTGTCATTTTGTGTCTAGTCTACTCACCCAAAGATTTTGGATCCTTGCAATGATCTCACTATCATTCATCCCCAAACGGAGCCACTGTTGGAACTGTAAAAATCTGATGATTTTTCATGTTATCTGTACCAATGAATTTTCTAGTTGAGTCTTACCTTGAGCGGATTTTCCTCTCTTTATGATGTTTTTACCCATATTTATCCCATATAGCCCTATAAATCTATCGAATCCTACATTTTTCACATTCTTGTTCATATCGGCGTGAGAATACCATTGTATCCCCGACCCATTTTGCGTTTGCTACTAACATGAGTCTATGTTGCCTATCGGTAAGACTCATTTGATGTCACAGCGATCGAGGTTTGCATGCAAACGGCTTTTGGCAGGACTTCTCTACGGTCTCGGCAACAGAGGATGATACACATTTCAGCTTGAGTTGTGGCATTGGGATGAGGTCTTACCGATTTCATTATGTCTCCCCGACCGACATCAGAATGGGCATATTGACAAAGGAAATCATCTTCAGGGTAATGTCATGGCGAGTCTTTCTTGTCTTACTGACTTGTGCACAAATGTTCGCTTCGGCCAAACATGTTGCTTTCAGTGTGAGGTCATAACGAATCCACATTGTTACACCGAACAGTGGTGGGAGGATTCATATTGGTAAGAGTTGGGTCTTCAGTGAAGGATCTCAATGAAGTGTATATGTCTCACCGACGAAGCATAAAGGGTTTCTCTCAGATGGCTTTTGGTGAGAGGTTAGTTGTGTCTCGCCGACCGATAACTTAAAGTGATGCGATATTGGTATGAGTTAAGGTTCTCGATAAGAGGTCTTGGCGAGTGACCTTCAGTCTCGTGATGGAAGACAATGAAGTACCTTGTTGGCAAAAGTATGCTTTTGTCTCAGTGACTCAGAATGGATGATGACTTTCGGTGTGACATAGTGTGCTCTATGAAAGGTCTTCCTGAGAGCGATATGTTATGGTGACAAGTTTGATCACAAGGGCTCTTGGCAAAAAAAGGCTTGTCTACATGGCATCTCCTCGATATCATAAGGTCACAACGACACGCGAATGGTAGAAGTGCTCTCAGGGAAACATAAAGAGATCTAAATGACATCTCCCCGACTCTGATATGTCATGGCGAAAGTGAGTAACACCAGGCAGAGTGATTAACAATTGGATTACCTTTGGCATAACTGTTGGATTGTCTCACTGATTGTTTCACTAATGAACAACATAAATTCAAATGCTATGGATGACATGTGGATGTTCAATTACCATTGTAGGCCGACTTGATTTGAGCTCGAATTATTTGGAAGGCTGACATGGAATTTCAATATGTTTTATTTTCTTGATGCTGGTGTATAAATAGGCATTTTGTAATTGTAATATGATCATCAACTGTCAATTATTTGATATATAGTAGGCAAATTAGATGGATACAGTACAATAGATTTATCAAATCAGAGACTATGGTGCATGTTTTCAAAATGGAGGTATTTATGAAAGTCAATTGATGTTGCTACACATTTCTGATGTCAATTATCTATTGATTTCAAATGAAAAATACTGCTAAGTTGTCTCCAAGATTAATGCTTTCTGGTTGTTTCAATTGACATAACAAGTTTATGTTCAGTTTATCAATGCACATTTGTTATATCTATGTGATTAATCAATTGGTTCTTTCAAGCAAAGATTAAATCCTTTTAGTTGATCACAGTAATCAGAGAGTTTCATTTGGATTATTAAAGTAGAGCTTAGTAGTTACAGTATTGCATGTTTATACAAGTTGTAAACATAATATATGCTAGATAATTTGAGTTTTCTCCAGAGAGGTGTTGTTCATCTTGATTTCATTTTAACTCCACATACCCAATAAGGCACTGGTCTCTGCACTTCATCATTTTGAACTCATTCAGTTTCTTTACATTTGTTAATTAAGAATTTTAGGATTTAGATCAGAAGATTGCTATTGCTATCAAGTTTGATTTGATTTGTTCACTTCCATCTGCCATTGTGGACAAATCACTGAATAAAAGTTAATTATAAGTACATAAAGTCTGCTTCATTCAGTAAGGTACACCTGCCTAAGGTTTAACAACACTTAAAGAGTAGAAGGTTGAGTTCTCTTGACCTTGTCTATTACCCTAAAGCATATCAAGAGATTGGCAGCCTCTTGAGGCATTCAACCTACATTTTTGAGAGCTAACATGATCCTTCACCCTTATCCTTTAATTGTGAACTCTCCCTTTGGGTTAGTAGCTTAGTAGATTCCTTCAATGTATTTTTAACCATATCCTTCAGGAAGTCATTCTCTTTAAGTATCCTCTCATTATTCATTTTGTACATGTCCTTTTCCTTAATAAATATCTGGATCTAAGCTTTATTTAATTTAGCAACATTGATGCCAATCTTGGTTGTAGCTACAAGATCAACCTCTCCTACTTTTAAAGTCATGACATGGCCAAATTATTTTTCAGTGTCAATAATTACAGACTTCTTGTGTGGAGGATACATAGACCAGATCATGAGAGAACCTTCATCAGGATTATACTTTGATCCTGTGTACACCTCTGTAACTCCTTCAAGACCAAGCTTATGTGTAGCACTATTATCTTGCAAGAAGATGTCAAAAACAAGAGCATAATTCAGATCCAAACCTAGGAAAATCATTACACTAGACTCCTGCAATAATTTCCTTCCTCGCTCTGGTGTCATATCCTTCATCTCATTTTCTACACTTAACTTCAAATTGTTCAACAATTGAACCTCATTGTTTGTTGTTATGTTTACAACAAATTCTCTTATTGATTTCCCTTTCTGCTTGTATAAGAAGGATCTAAGTTCTGGGGACTTTACAAACTCATCATTAGAAATAAAGGATCTATAATCCAACTGCCTCGTTTCTATATTAGAACCCTCTTCAATTTATTCCTCTCTAAGGGGAGATTTATAATCCTCAATTATCAATTTGGAAATTTTATCAGTTGGTCCCCAAGATTCTTTATCATTAGGTGACTTCTCACCAGAGGATAATAGCTCTGCTTCTTGTATTTATTTTATCTATTGTTCTACCCCCCTATTATATCCATCAATAGCCATTTAAGGTTCCCTCTCTTCCATGTTCCTGATCACGTCATCATATGGATAAGGTATATGATCATACCCACCCAATTTTACCTTTTTTCTGGAAAAATCAATGTATCCTTCTAGATCAAATCCTTTCCTTGGTGGATCCCTTTTCAAATTGAAGTGCAATAGCTTGTCCAAAATCAATTCATACCCCTCTTTTGGCAGTATAGTGAAATATCCAAAGCACAATTACTTGGCATGAATGCATGCTTCTCAAAGGCACCTAGATTAATCCATTTGTCTAACACTCGAGTAATCCATTTGTCTAACAATATCCAAGTATGCAATTCTATTTGGTACTATCCTTGGCAAAATAAATGGTGTATCATCAAAACCATAAACCCTGATCATGGTGCCATCCACATAATAGTACCAATTTCTCCAATTGTGGCCAACATCTATAGGTCCATTGAAATCCTTTGGCCTAAGGAATCTCTTAATTTCATCAAATAATGAGTGATCACAAGGATAGTTGAAAAATATGTACAATGTCTTGACAAAATAATCCTCAAAATGAACATAACTAGAGTTGACAAATCTACTATCCCAAACAACACTCCATAATTGTATTGCTAGTGATTTATGCTCTTTTTCAAATTGTGCAACCCTTAATTCCTCTGGCCACATCCCTATTTCTTGCCAGTAATACATTATTATATGCATGAAAATGGAATAATGCTTGAAATGTAGTGCATGGGATCCATTTTTAATTTCCATTAGTCTTGAATCAATTCCTTTGAAAATATGTGAAGCATAGTCAAATGGCCTAGAACTATGGTACTGAACATCAACAACAATCACCATTGGTAGAATTGACATAAACTCAAGGGCCTCAGTCCCTAACACCTGACACACTAAGAAGTGTGTGTATTTTAAATAGGGTTCAAATAAGTCGACATGAAAGGGAGGCCCATCATTTTCATCAAGTGGAACCAGACCTCCATCCTTCTTGGGCCTATGTAATGGTAATTTCCACCCTCTATAGGTTGTATCCATTCTCCAATATTATTTCTCTAAAGCCTAATGTACAATAACTTCATCACATGTGTCGTTTAGGTTAATTTTTTTGCAAATTGCAGCTTCAGACACATGTATAAAATTTTTACCCAATGAATTGCAGATAGCTTTGAGGTCTGGATTGTAGTGGGTAGCAAAGAGTTTTACTAGTTCCACATTTAAAAATACATTAGGGACAACCAATTTTCCCAGATTAAAGTTCCAGGGATTGCATACTGATTCAAACCTATCCTTCCAATGATAATGAAACATAAATAGCTCATATCTTTGAATAGGGTTCCATACATCCCCTATATGCCTGCACTTGTCTTCAAATATTTCTACATCAGCCCTAAGTTGTGTAGAATGCCTGGATTTTGGTCCTAAACCAGGTAGTTGGTCAATGAGATCTTGGTTCAATCTTCTCTCATTTGTTTTTGGTTCATCCCTTGTTTCAATTTTCTATTTTTTACCCCTTGGCTAGCTACCCTCACTTTGTTGTTTTCTACTCTTCTATTTCCTAGAGCTTGAACCCTCCATTTTATCTTCTCAAGGTGAAAAAATTGAAAATATAATTTTACAAGGAGTTCACAAGCTTACTTGAAAGTTTTCAGCCACACTAAATCTTCTGACCTCTTCTCGCTCTCGTGCTCCTTTCATTGCCAATCTTGAATTTTTTTCTTTCTTATTCTTCTTTCAATTAGAGAATATCTATACAATGTACATCCGTGCGACCATTAATGTCCAACTCTAAACACGAATGTAACAAGTTTTTTGAATTTCTCAATGTCAGATTGAATAATTATATCTATGAGACTTGTTCAAACTCTGGTTGATCTATGTATTTGAACCAAACCAAATGTTAATTAGATAAAGGGTATTTTTTTTATCATCTTTCATGGTCAGGAAGATCAAATAATTTTCCTACCGATGCTGAATAATTTTCCTTTCATTTGTTTTTTAATCCATATCACTTTTGAGAGGGGATTTGTGGAGTCAACTAGATATCAAAGTTGTCACCAAGTGTTACTTTGATGAAATTTGATCCATTCATATTACCATCGGCATGAGAATAGGAATCGATAAGGGATTTGAAAGTTACTCCAATGTCATTAGTCTCCCCAACATGTTTCTTTCGTTACCCTCTTCCTTCAGATGAATCGGCAAGACTTGCTGAAATTATTTTCATCGGTGTAACATATGAAGTTGGAAGGAAAAGAAAAAATCACTTCGATAGTACATGTCTCCCCGACGTGTTTCCATTTGTCTTATCGGTGAGAAAAAATGAATTTCTTACCAATGAGGGTCTATCGGCATGACATGCATGCTCGAGATGGCTTGAGGATCTTACTCTGATAGTCTTGTTCTTGCCGATAACCTTTTCGTCGGTGGGACGACATGCCTTGTCTTCCCGAATATGTATCCTGCAAAGTTGTTGATCACTGTGATATGATTGATTTTTTTACGATATGCAAGAAATGCTCAAATTGAGAGGCTATGACTTATGGATCAGAGAGACATATACCTAGTCCTGCCGATATGAACCATTTGTTTAGAAGCTCTTACTCAATGATGACCAATGGGATTTTTGGTGTGTCAAAAGGTCAAGTCTGATGGGATCATTAGTGAATATGGCATGTGAAATGGATTATAACAATTTGTGTTGTTCTATGCACTTAAAATGTGGTGACCTTGTGGGGTTCATGAATGTAGGCTATTTAAAGTGTGATTTTTTTTACAGTCCCAACAATGGCTCCAACTGGGGATGTATACCCCTTGTGGGTATATCAAGAATTCAGTTCATTGGAAGAGTAGACCAAGTGGCTTGTGATATGGTATGGCAATGGAAATGAGGGAAAATAAAGAGTGGTGGAAATGATATGAAGTCCTATACTACTGTGCATGGAAAAGATTTATTTTAAAAGGTTATCCAAGAATTGTCCATGCATTAGCAATCCCTGATCTTCACCTATTCTACTATGCATTGAAAGTTTTAAGAAAAGAAAAAATTCAAGAATTTTCCATGTGATGGGATCATTGTAATCCTCATCATTTAATTTATCAATCCAAGGTGGTGTCCATGGCTATCTGCAAGAGAGAAAGTAGAAAACTTGCTTGACAATCTATTATATAGTCTATTCTACTTGCATGAAAGGGAATTTAAATGAAAGGGAAATAATCTAAGGAACATTTGCATGAATTGAAAAGAATAAACTACTTCACAATTTCTGGAAATGAAAATATTTCTTGGATTCAAATTTAATTTAGAAATATGGAATTGCATTGCTAGAAAATGAAACTAGATCTATCATATTTCCTCAGGTTGAAATGAGCCTTTCTAATCCCCTCCCTTTGATCAAATTATTACATTGTATTTATATAATTCATATTATATATCTATCTAAAAAATACACTAAGAATGTGGATCCAAGATCCTATTTTTGAGGGGTCATTTACAAAACTTTAAGAAAATTGAAGTTGTTGTCCTCCATCACGCCACTTTTGTCTCAGTCATTTTCTGATGTGTACTTCTCCTTCCCTACTACAAAGCATGCCAAATTCTAAAAGGGGTTTTTAGACCTTCAAATATAATTTCTAGATCATTTTGAATTTTTTAATTTCATTGAAAAATGAGGGAGATATCCCTGTTTTACTGAGACTGCATTTTTCACAATTTCTACGCGCTTGATTTTTAGGAAGTCTTCAAGCATTAAACGTGAATGAAGGTTCTTCAGTTCAGTCAACCAAAACATTGATCTTTAGCATGAATAACATGCTATAATCATGCAACAACATTTGAGTGATGTGGTAACTTGAGTTATCTTTGGTGGAAGAAGGAAGCATGAAATTTAATAACTGTAAGAGATCTTTGAACTCAACATGAAACAAATACTCATCCCATTAATTTAGGAATGATTGATGCTCCATGATTTTTCATGAATGTAGGAGTGTGCTGGGATTCTACTCTATCTTCTCATTATTTCTTCAAAGCCTTTTAAAGCTTTCAAGAGTTAACTGCTTCAAGTGTCTAGAGGTCTCTGTTGCAAGTGTCTATGAAGCTCCTTCTTACCATGAGTTATTTAATAACTCATTTATATGCATTATATCATTTTAAACACTTCATGGAGACATATTAAAGGAAATTTGGATCACATAGATTACCAAAAATAAACCAAACATTTAATTTATATTTTAATTTAAACAAGCTAAAGAAATTTCAATCATTACTCAAATCCACTTTAACACTAATGCATTAGGAAGAAATATATGATTTTTTTTGATAAAATATGAGAAAATTTATGGTCTCATCACCATGCACTAGAAATTATTGTTCTTCTCCTATCATGTTCTATAGATAATATGAATCTTCTCCAGCTTTTCCAACGACGACAAATGGTCCTAACCATAGGGCCTCAAATTTGCTATGCTTTCCTTTATCATGATTCCAAGCATTCCACATGAGGACCATGCCATTTATTTCAAATTTCTTATTCTTTTTCTTTTTATCATACAAATATTTCATCTGCAGTTGTTTCTTCATATTATGTTGTTGTGCTTGATTTCTAACTTCATCAAGTTTTATTAATTGTTAGAAGATTAATCTTTACTTGGTAAAGATTATTCTTTAATTGTAATTTTTTATTAACTTGTAGGAATATTCCAAAGGAATCCCTACAAGTCTTTTGTATTTTTGTCATCTCACACATGTGTGAGGATGACTTATTTTTTAATTCCTTTATTAAGGAATATTTGTAACCACCTCCTTAAGAGGTGACACTTTGCACACACATAGATGAATGGTGGCATTCATTGAGTTGGGAGTTACATTCTAACTCCTCTTTCTCACCTCTACTTATTGAGGTGCTTCTCCTCTCATTCTTCAAGATTCAAGCAACAAGCTAAGGCTGAAGCTCTCTCTCTCTTTGTATTATTCTTTAGGCATTTTGCCTCCATTCATAATATTGGGGTTTTTTCTTGTTTTTTCCCCTTAACAAATTCTTGTGTCTCTCTTGCTTTGGTGGTGCTTGGTTTGGCTACTTCAATCTATTTGGTAATATCTTTCCTTCAAACATTTGCTCTTTATTAGTACTTTCCATTGCTCTTTTCTATTTCCTTTCATTAATTCTTCCATCCTCTCCTCCATAGGTTCAAGGATGTCTAAGTCCTCCTACAAGATGAACCTACTCACTGGTAGTAGATTATGTAAAGGGAGCCTATCTTGAGCCCCATACACAAGTTCAAAGGGAGACTTTCCAATAGCCTTCTTCACAGTGATCATGCCTTCTCATAAGGTTAATTTTAACTTGGAATCCCAGGTCTTGTTGTTGTTGTCCAACATTCTCTTTATGATTTTCAGGTTACTTTTGTTACTGGATTCAGCTTGTCCATTCTCCTGTGGATGATAAGGTGAAGAATATGAGATGACTATTCCATAAGACTAGAAAACTTCCTTGAAATCATCATATCTAAAACACATCCCATTGTCAGTTATAATTTTTGCAAGTACACTGAATCTAGTGATAAAATTTTCCATCAAGAAGTTTATTAGCACTTTGTTGGTTGGTTTCTTAGTAGGTACAACTTCCACCCATTTTGTAAAGTAGTCAATGGCTACTAATATCCATTTGTGTCCTCCACTAGATTTTTTTGTAATTTATCCTATAAAATCAATTCCCCATTGGTGGAATGGAGCCTCAACCTGCATAGTTCTTAGATGTAATGCCCCTTGATACTTCAATTTTCTAGAATTTTTTTGACATGCCTCACATTTTCTAGTATAGTCATGTGCATCATTGAAAACTTAGGCCAATAGTACCCTACCGTTAATATCTTATGAGAAGTGGTTTTTGTTGAGAAATTCCCCCCACATATTCCTTCATGCATCTCCTTCAAGACATGCCTCACTTGATGCTCATCTAAGCACAATAATAGAACACCATCCCTATTTTTCCAGTAGAGGTCACCCTTCATGAATACATATTTTGAGGCCTGCAACTTGAGTGTCCTTTTTCTATTGTCATCAAACCCTTCTGGACATTTCAAATGTTTACGATAGTACACAATATCAGTGTACCATGATGTGTGCTCAATACTAGTGACCATATTTTCTTCATTTCCCACATTGCATACTTGGGAAGCTTCCAAATTTGTTTTAACCATCAATTTGGCCAATCCTTGTCCTCTTACAAAGTTAGTGATTTGAAACTCAATATCAAACTCCTGGATTCTATTTATCCACTGGCACTTGCACCCGGTTGTTTCACTTTGTACAAATACATCTTTCACAACAATGTTAGGCACATAAGCTATAAATATTGCTCCCACTAGATATGGTCTAAATTCCTCGACAACTCTTATCAATGCATAGGCTTGTTTCTCCATAATATCATATTTCAATTCTACATTTAGGAGGGATTTGCTAAAGAAGGGGACTGGCTGCTCATGCCCTTCATCATTCTTTTGGAGCATCACTTCAACAACTGTGTGATAAGATGCGAATGAAAAGATCTAGAAAAGTTTGCTAAAATATGGAGATTTCAATACTGGAGCATCTTTGATTGCTCTTTTTATGGATATGAATGCATCTATAGCTTCAGCTATCCAATCAATCTTTGCACCCATTTTTAGCATCTTTGATATTGGCTTTACTATCTCAACAAGTTTGATATGAATCTTCTTACAAAATTGATTTGTCTAAAGAAGGATTGAATAGCCTTAATTGTCTTGGGAATAGGTATCTTATCAATGGCCTCCACTCTTTCAAGATCAATCTTTACTCCTTCCTTAGAAACTATATTCCCAAGTAACTTTCCTTCTGTTACAACAAAATGACACTTTTTAGGATTGAGGGAGAAGCCATATTCCAATGCTTTCAAAAATATTTTTTCAAGGTGAGCCACATGATCCTCTACCTTCTTGGAATATGCAATTAACTCATCTTGGTAGACTACCATTATCACATTAATAAGGTCAGCAAAAGCAACATCCATTGCCCTTTGGAATGTTGCACCAGTATTTGTGAGTCTGAATGGCATCCTAAAATAAACATATTTTCCCCATGGTGTAGTGAAGGTTGTCTCGTATTATTATGATTCTTTAACCTTCACTTGGTTATAGCTTGAAAATCCATCCATCATGGACAATAACTCATAGCCTATGACCCTTTGTAGCATAGCCTCCATGTTTGGAAGCGGGTAATTGTTCCTGAGAGAAGATACATTTAGGTTCTAAAATTATACACAAAGCCTTATATCTCCATTTTTCTTTCTGATTGGTACTAGTTTGGAGACCCAAGATGAATGTCTAATTAGCTTGATAATTCCTTCTTCCCTAAGCTTCATAAGCTCTTCATGCATTTTGGGTTCCAAAGTAGGGTTTATGGGTCTCTATTTCTACCTGAATGGTTTTGCATCTGGCTTCAATGGGATCTCATGTTGGAAAAAATCTTCTATATGCTTTAAGATCCTCATAAGACCATGCAAAAATGTGCTTGTATTTCCTTAACAATGCAATCAACATTTTTCTGATTGTTAGACTTATCTTCTTTCTGATGTATACCCTTTTTTGTGCCAATTCAGTCCCCAAGTTGATCTCTTCAACATATTCTCTTTTTATTGGTGTTTATTTCATGAGAGCATGATCATTTCCATCAAACACCCTTTCTAGTGCCACAAGTCCCTTAGGAAGTTTGTTGGTTTTAAGTTGCACAATTTTTTTCCAAAAATAGTCTGTTTGCCATCTACTTCTTCCACGAATACATTAAAATCAATCTCTTGGGCTTCATAATGATCAATGCAATGTAGAAACTTGATGAGATCAGTGTCATCATTGAAAACTTGTCAACTATAGATGTTATCAGGGATGGCAGGTCTTGTTTTGAATTCAACTTGAGACACTCTGGCCAAGGTGATATCACCTCTTTTCAGAGTTACGTTGGCTAGGAAATCTGCCATCAATTTCTTGGACCTATCTATCCATTCAATAGAAAAGGCATCAAATAGTTCAATTGTGTCCCACACAACATTTCTATACTTTTTTAGCCTTTTTTTTTGCAGCATATCTTGATCTCATCTATGAATGATCAACTCAGAGTCTCCAAGAATAGTTAGCAGTTTGATTTTGTGTTTGACAACCATATTCAAACCAATTAGTAGGGCTTCATACTCTGCTATGTTATTTGTGCATTCAAATGTCAACAAGAATGAATACTTGAATGTATTACCCTCAGGTGAGATCAAAACTACTCATACTCCATTGCCTTCTTGACTACATGCTCCATCAAAATACATCTTCCATACACCATGCTGATTCTTGGAAACATGCTTATCAATTGGATCAACATTCACTAGTTCAAGCTAGGAAGGCTCTATTCTGAAACTTCCTAAATCCACATCACAAAAGCAACTTAATTGATTTTGAGTGACATAGTCCACAATCTAATTCACCCTTGGCACTCTATATAGCTTGAACTCTTCACCATTTACTAGTATTGTGGCATAGGACAAGTCAAATTGTACATTTCCTTCAATTGTTACAATCCATTATCTTGACAAGAGCATCCCAAAATGAGGAGGTGTATCAATTACAATTATGTCAATATTATAAGCTGCATGTGGATAAGCAGCCATCTTCAGTTCGACTTATTTCATAATTCCTACCACTAAGACATGCCTACTTTCCATAGCGTAGCATTTACCACCAGTAGTGTCTACCCACATGCCAAGCTATTTCATGGCTCCTAATGGCATGATGTTGATAGTTGTACCTGAATCTATCATATAGTTTCTCACCAACTTGTTATTTATGAGCAATGTAGTAAAGAATGGATCAATTTGTGGACTCATGAATGCATCACCAAGACAAACTTTAGGAACCTTTATTTCTCTGCTTGTTGTTACTAATCTTAGAGGTCTCTTTATTCTTAGAGTTTGTAATTCTATTAGTTATATTAGATATTAGTTGAATAACACTGTCCCTGTACTCTTTTATTTTCATCACTTCTAGTAATGGCACAAACATCTTTTCCTGGGACAAGGCCTATGTGAAGTCGAAAGAGGTATTTTCTATTTTGGTTATCTTCTTCTATTCCATTGGATCTCCTTTGTTCTCCTCCTTTTCTCTTTTTTTTGTTTCATCGGACTTCTTGTCTTTGGGTGACTCCTTATTTTCTTCTTTGGGAGTATGTTTTTGTTCATTTTGATTTAGCTCCTTGTTTTCCATCCTTTTTGGTTTTTCTTATGCTTCTTCTTTTTCTTTCACAAATACTCCTCTTGGAGCACCTACATCTGTATTTATTGTTTTGTTTTTGAGCCTATATTAAATTTTTGATTGCTCTACTATGGCAATAGTTAATTCTTTTATCTCTTCCTCTATAGGCCTCCTTATTCCACATTTACTTGAATAAGATGGCACACAAGGAGGATATGATTTATCATTGCTTTCATCATAATTAGAAGACTTGTTGTTCTGCCAAATGAATATTGTACCTTTGGTTATCAACATCATACTCATAACCTTCTTCTTCTGAAGATGAATATCCCTACTCAATCAAATGGAGGGTATGAGAGGTTAAATATATTGTATGATCCTCTTCTTCATTGTCCACTGGTATTTCTTCTTCTTGTATTGATTGAGCTACAACACAATGAGAGAATGAGGTAACTTGTAGACTTGACACCAAGGATTATTGTTGACCATGTATGCTCCCCTCTTCTTTAATGGATTAGGAGTCTCCTTATTCTTAGGCTTATCAATTATGGGATTTCGATCCTTCTAGTTTGTGTTGTATGGCATATCATGCAACCTTGGTCTTTCATTTCTATATGTATTCTCTTTCCTGTTCTGAGGATTGTTAAAAATTTTGGGAACCTTGAGATTATCTCTCTTACCAATCATCTCAGTAGCCTTTTTGTTGTTCTCAATAGTCAATGCCATTTTTTGTGCTTCAATTAGACTTCTAGGGCACCTATTTCTAAGCTCATATCATGTCTTCGGATCAAAGGATTTTAGGTAAATACTTAAGGTTGTAGGGTCAGTCAGTTTGGACCCAGGTGGTATCTTATTGTGTAATTTGGAGAACCTATGGTTGAAGTCAAAAATTGACTCATTTTGATGTTTTTGGATACTTATCAGTTCATGCAAGGAAAGCTCAGGGGCACATTGATTCCTGTATTGCTCCAAAAAATAATTTTGGAAGTCTGATATAGAATTAATTGTACCATCAGACAAACCATTAAACCAATCCCTCACCTCTTTAGTTAATGACATCATGAATAACCTCATATTCACATCCTCATGCTCCATACCAATATCTTGAACAAAGGCATGTTAAAATTTATGATATTTTCTTTAGCTGATATCACATTATTCCCAGTGAACTTGGGAACCATATTTCTCCATTTACTATCCATTGGGTATGAGTACAATTGATACCCTATTAGATCAAATTGTCTACATGAGTTTGTAGGATTTTGCGGAGGCAAGTTCAAGGGTGGCAGATTAGGGTAGTATTGGTACCCATATTGAGGCTGATGATAAGAATTTTGTTGGATGTGTTGTTGGGAGTACATATTTTGATGAGGCACATGTTGCTGATATTGTGGGGCATATGGCTAGCTTGGTGGTGGATAATTTTGGGAAATATTGCCATATTTTGGAGGATGGGGATTTGGTGGCACGTTTTTGTTGAGTACGTTGTTGTGGGTTACCCCTTCTATTATGTGGCAATCTATGAGCACCAATAGACTGAGATGAACACACATTAACACCTTGCTTGTGTGGAGGTACATACTTAGGTGGTTTCGATGCCTATATATTTAATTGAGCCAATTGTTGATTCATTGCCTAACTTTCTTGTATCATCTATTGCCTCCTTCGAAGTTTTTTCCTTTTCCATTCAAGATGTAATTCAATCTCTTGGTTGATCATTCAACCCCTCTTTGTTTTATTCTCCTTGTTGTGATGAGAATCCCATATCATATTCCTCATGTCTTCGCTTCCTCTCTTCTTCAGCTTGTACATATAACTCCTTTTCCTTTTGAGGGTCTAGTTCAAGATAGAGGATACCTTCACTTATATTATTTCTCTCGGGTGTTGAGGCGTTTTCACCATCAATATGAAAATGGGAAGTATAAGTTGTGAAAGACTGTTGTGTTGAATTGACATTACCTTCTGGTTGTTTGGATGACTTTTCACCCTTATTTATGTTGTTTTTCCCATAGGGGGATCCATGCTTGTCTGTCCAACTGGTATTGGTTTTCTTGGGACTCTCCTATTGCAAATATCTTCTTCCATTCATGTTTGATGATATGGTTATTCTCTGATTTCTATCGTCTATCCTCTCTAATTTGATGTTTACTTTATCACTCATAAAATCTCTTTAGAGTCACCACCTATTGTTCATAAGTAGGAAAATAAGTTTCTTCCCAACGAAGTGTTTACCTTCTTGATATTTGAATTGACTCTATAATGGAAGGTTTGGGGTTTAGAATTGGATCCCCACTAGAGTCGTCAATCTGTTAGATGCGTGACTCAGATGCGGAGTGCAAATGATGTGATTATGAAACTCTGGTTGAAGATCATTTTTGAAACTTTATTTACTCTATAAATGGATAGGTTGAAACCAATTTTTTCATGAGTTTGTCCCTAGTAGAGTTTCCAATCTATTAGGTCTTAAAAATGTTGGTTGGAAAACCTCAAGAGGTTGCCAAGCTCTTGGTATGTTTTAGGCTAACAAACAAGGCCAATTGGTGTATTTGAACCTTCTTATCTTCAGGGTCTACCAGACCTAGGTGGGTATACCTATGCAAATGAAGTAGACTTAAACTATATGTTTCCTTTTTGAGAAATCTATCCATGATGGAAATTGGGGGTGGAGAGATGCAAGCCTAATTTGGTATAAATTGTATAAGCAATATCAAGGTGAAGTTCATTAGTATTTTCAGTCAACAGATGCAAGGTTTTGAAAATTGATTTGATAAAATTAAGTGATGAAATGGGTAAAACCAGTGCCTTGTTAGGTAGATGGAGTTAAATGAAGATCTAGGATGAATGAATCGTATTGGTTGTAACTCAAACTGTTTGGAACACTTATGTTGGTTTATATCTTGTATAAACGTGTAGGAAAGTGATTGAAAAACTTGAATTATTGATCCAATTGACACAACTAGGTTTCTTATGATTTATCAAAAAGGATTTTAATCCTTCTTGAATGAACCAATTGAATAAATCACGTAGGAACAACAAATGATACCAAATTGGAGACAGAATGGAAATCCTAATTATATGGCTCTTCTTATTGATCCAAATAACATTTCCAGATTACTGTGATTGACTAGAAGGGTTTTAATTCTTTTAAAGAAACCAATTAATCACACCACACAAGAACAACAAATGTACCTTGATAAATTGAATATATCCTTCATACACCAAATTAAATAAGGAAATATTAAGTTGGAGAAAAACAAATAATTGTATATTTTCAACAAATAATTGATACCAATATGAAGCCACAAAATCAAAGATATTTCATTGATTTCATCAAAATTATGCATGCAACATAGTCTTTCAAAATGTAAACATTATGGAACTCTTCTGTTATCTATCTATCATCCATATTCTCTTCCTACTATCTTCCAATCACTATGTATCTAACATATATCAAAACTTTGAAGAGGACGCACCCCTTCATGAATGTCTTTTTGAAACTAACAACTTACAATAATTAAACATAAACAATTAGGCTCTAGCAAGCCACAAATGGATTCTAGTAATATGATCTAAATAATCCTATCTTAAGTGAGTATCAACATCTTTTGTGATATTTCTCAAAACGATCTCCATGGTTATCATTTTCTCCAAGTGCTCAAATGATTTGTCCAGTGTTGATTCTTCACTTTTGGCTACTAATTTTATCTTGCACTCTCTTTTCCACTCGTCCTGACCCTTCAACTCTCCATTATCTTCAAATAATGTAGGCACTCCACCTTTTGTAGCATTAGTTAATCTTGTCGCATCTGCTCCGAGTTCCTCATAATAGTCCTAGTGTTTCTTCACTATATCTTCAACATTTGTGGTAGCCCTGCTATTAGAAACACCTTTCTTTTGTATTTCCTAAAATTTCTCCTTTATTTGATCATCTATCCTTTTGTGTTCCTAAATTGTAGCATGATTCTTGGAATGGATTGACCATAGCTTATTCATCCAAATCATTAAATTAGCATGTCTTTTCTCAAATGCTGTAAAGATTGTATCAAACCTAGCTTTATTTACTTGATCATGTACATATGATCCTTCACCCTTATCCTTTAATTGTGAACTCTCCCCTTGAGTTAGTAGCTTAGTAGATGCCTTCAATGTATTTTTAACCATATCCTTCAGGAAGTCATTCTCTTTGAGTATCCTCTCATTATTTATTTAGTACATGTCCTCTTCCTTAATCAACATCTGGATCTGAGCTTTATTTAATTTAGCCACATTGATGCCAATCTTAGTTGTAGCCATAGGATCAGCCTCTCCTACTTTTAATGTTATGACATGGCTAAATGCTTTTTCAATGTCAATAATTACAAAATTATTGTGCGTAGGATACAGGGCCCGGATCATGAGAGAACCTTCATCAGGATTATACTTTGATCCCGTGTACACCTTTGTAACTCCTTCAGGACTAAGCTTATGTGTAGCAATGTTATCTTGCAAGAAGTTATAAAAAACAAGAGCATAATTCAGATCCAAACTTGGGAAAATCATTACACCAGACTCCTCCAATAATTTCCTTCCTCGATATGGAGTCATATCCTTCATCTCATTTTCTACACTTAACTTCAAAGTGTTCAATAGTTGATCCTCATTGTTTGGTGTTATGTTTGCAACAAATTCTCTTATTGATTTCCCTTTCTGCTTGTACAAGAAGGATCTAAATTCTAGGGACTTTACAAACTCATCATCAACAAAAAAAGGATCTATAAGCCATCTGCCTCGTGTTTGTATCAGAACCCTCTTTAATTTCTTTATCTCTAAGGGGAGACTTATAATCCTCAATTCTCAATTTGGAAATTTTATCAGTTGGGCCCTGAGATTCTTTATCATCAGATGACTCCTCATCAGAGGATAATATCTTTGCTTCTTTTATTTCTTTTATCCTTTGTTGTACCCCCTATTAGATTCATCAATAGTCATTTTAGCTTCCCTCTCTTCCATGTTCCTGATCATGTCAACATATGGATAAGGTATATGATCGTACCCACCCAAGTTTACTTTTTTTCTATAAAAATCAATGTATCCTTCTGGATCAAATCCTTTCCTTGGTGGAGCCCTTTTCAAATTGAAGTGCAATAGCTTGTCCAAAATCAAGTCATACCCCTCTTTTGTTTGTACAGTGAAATCTCCAAAGCACAAAGTACTTGGCATGAATGCCTACTTCCCAAAGGCACCTATATTCATAACACTCGACTAATCCATTTGTCTAACAATCTCCAAGTATGCAATTCTATCTAGTACTATCCTTGGAAAAATAAATGGTGTATCCTCAAAACCATAAACCCTGATCATGGTGGCATCCACATAACAATACTAATCACCCCAATTGTGACCAATAGTTATAGGTCCATTGAAATCCTTGGGCCTAAGGAACCTCTTAATTTCATTAGATAATGAGTGATCACAATGATAGTTGAAAAATCTGTACAATGTCTTGACAAAAATACTCCTCAAAATGAACATAATTGAAGTTCACAAATCTGCTATCCCAAATAGCAGTCCATAATTGTATTGGTAGTGATTTACCCTCTTTGTCAAATTGTGCAACCCTTAATTCCTCTGGCCACATCCCTATTTCTTTCCCGTAATACATTATTATATTCATGAAAATGGAATAATGCTTGAAATGTAGTGTAGGGGATCCATTTTAAGTTTCCATTAGTCCTAAATCAATTCCTTTGAAAATATGTGAAGCATAGTCAAATGGCCTGGCATTATGGTACTAAACATCAAAAATAATCACCATTGGTACAATTGACATCAACTCAAGGGCCTCAGTCCCTAACACCTGACACACTGAGAAGTATGTGTATTTTAAATAGGGTTCAAATAAGTCGACATGAAAGGGAAGCCCATCATTGTCATCAAGTGGAACCAGACCTCCATCATTCTTGGTCCTATGCAATGGTAATCTACACCCTCTATAGGTTGTATCCATTATCCAATATTCTTTCTCTAAAGCCTCATGTACAATAACTTCATCACCTGTGTCGTTTAGGTCAAAATTTTTACAAATTATAGCTTCAGACACATGTATAAAAAGTTTACCCAATAGATTGTAGATAGCCTTGAGGTCTGGATTGTAGTGGGTAGCCAGGAGTTTTACTAGTTCTACATTTACAAATACGTTAAGGACAACCAATTTTCCCAGATTAAAGTTCCAGGGATTGCATACTGGTTCAAACCTATCATTTCGATGATAATGAAACATAAATAGCTCATATCCTCGAATAGGGGTCCATACATCCCCTATATGCCTGCACTTGTCTTCAAATATTTCTACATCATCCCTAAGTTGTGCAAAATGCTTGGATTTTGGTCCTAAACTAGATAGTCGATCAATGAGATCTTGGTTCATTCTTTTCTCATTTGTTTTTGGTTCATTCTTTGTTTCAATTTTCTATTTTTTACCCCTAGGCTGTCTACCCTCACTTTGTTGTTTTCTACTCTTCAATTTCCAAGAGCTTGAACCCTCCATTTTATCTTCTCAAGGTGTTGATATTGAAAATATAATTACAAGGAGTTCACAAGCTTACTTGAAAGTTTTTGGCCATACTAAATTTTTTAACCTCTACCTGCTCTCCTATTCCTTTCGCTACCAATCCTAAAAAAATTTCTTGCTTATTCTTCTTTCAATAAGAGAATATCTTTACAATGTACATTCATGCAGCCATTAATGTCCAACTTTGAACATGAATGTAACAAGTTTTTTGAATTTATCAATGTCAGATCGAATAATTATATCGGTGAGACTTGTTCAAACTCTGGATGATTTATGTATTTGAACCAAAATGAATGTTAATTTGATAGAGGGTATTCTTTTTTATTATCTTTCATGGTTGGGAAGATCAAATAATTTTCCTACCGATGCTGAATAATTGGCCTTTCATTTGTTTTTTAAACTATATCACTTTCGAGAAGAGATTTGTGGAGTCAACTAGATATCAAAGTTGTCGCCAAGTGTCACTCCGATGAACTTTGATCCATTCATATTACCATTGGCATGAGAATAAGCATTGCTAAGGGATTTGAAAGTTACTCCAATGTCATTAGTCTCCCTGATGTGTTTCATTCATTTCCCTCTTCCTTCGGCTAAATCGACAAGACTCTTGCCAAAATTACTTTCATCGGTGTAACATATGAAGTTGGAAGGAAAAGAAAAACTCAGTCCGATAGTACACATTTCCCTGATATGTTTCCATTTGTCTTATCAATGAGAAACAAATATTTTTTTACCGATGAGGGTCTATCAACATGACATGCATGCTTGGGATGACTTGAGGATTTTAATCCAATAGTATTGTTCTTGCCAATAACCTTTTCGTCGGTGGGATGATAGGACCTATCTTCCTGAATATGTATCCTCCAAAGTTGTTGATCGTTGTGATACGGTTGACCTTTTGCCGATATGCAAGAAATGCTCAAATTGAGAGGCTATGACTTATGGATTAGAGAGACATGTACCTAGTCTTGCCGATATGAACCGTTTGTTTAGAAGCTCTTACTCAATGATGACCAAAGGTATTTTGCTGTGTCAAAAGGTAAAGTCTGATGGGATCATTGGTGAATATGGCATGTGAAATGGATTATAACAATTTGTGTTGTTCTCTGTACTTAAAATGTGGCGACCTTGTGGGGTTCATGAATGTAGGCTTTTAAAAGTGTGATTTTTTTTACAGTCCCAACACAGTGCAGACACCCCTTCCTTCAAAGCATTAATAAATTCCTTGGAATCTACTTGAAGTTTCTTATAATAGTTCTTATGTTTTCTCACCATGTCCTCAACAACTATAATGGCTCTAGTATTAGAAGTGCTTCTCTTTCATATCTCTTGGATTTTTTCCTGAATCCTATCATTTATCATCTTATGTTCTTGAATGTCATTGTGACTTTTGGAGTGAGCCACCCAGAACTTGTCCATCCAAACCATCAGGTTTGTGTGCCTCTTTTGAAATACTAAAGAAAGTGTGTCAAATTTGGCCTTGCTCACTTGAGTATGTATTTGTGATTCCTCACTTTTGTCCTTTGATAGGGAACCCTCTCCTTGAGTTAACATTCTAGTGGATCCTCTGAATGTGTCCTTGATTGTGTCTCTTAGGAAATCATTTTCTTTCAACATTCTTTCACTATTCAACTTGTACATATCATGTTCTTTAATTAACATCTAGATCTGAGCCTTGTTCAATTTGGCTACATTTATGCCACTATCAGTTGTGACCATAGGATCAATTTCTCCTACTTTCAATGTCATCACATGACCAAATGCCTTCTCAGTATCAATAATCATAGATTTCTTATGTGGGGGGTACAGAGCCCAAATCATAAGAGAGTTCTCATCAAGGTTATATCTTGACCCAGTGTACACCTTTGTTACCCCTTCCGGACTGAGCTTGTGTTTAGCACCATTATTATGTAAAAAACTACCCAAAAAAAGAGTAGAATTTAAATCCAAACCAAGAAAGATCATCACACCAGACTCCTCTAGTAACTTTCTTCCTTTCTTTGAAGTCATGTTCTTCATGGATCATTCTCCACATCCACTTTCTAGGTGTTCAAAAAATGACCTTCATTGTTGGGTGTGATGTTTGTGACTGATTCCCTTATTGATTTCCCCTTTTTTTTGTACAAAAATGATTTAAATTTAGGAGAATTTATGAATTGATCATCAGAAACAAAGGACTTATAGGCCAATTGCCTAGTATTTGTATCAGATGATTCCATAACTTCTTGTTCTCTGTTTAGAGGTTGATACTCTTCAATTATCAATTTGGAGATCTTGTCAATTTGGCCTTGGGGTTCTCTTTCATTAGAAGATTCCTCACTACCAGAGGACAACATTTCTGGTTCCTATATCTCCTTCACTTTCTACTTCATTTCTCTATTGTAGTTATCATTTTCCAATTCAACCTCCTTTTCCTCCATGTTTCTGATTATATCATCACGAGGATATGGTATATGAACATATCCACATAGATTCTTCTTTTTCCTTGCAAAATCAATATAACCTTCAATATCAAATCCTTTCCTTGGTGTAGCCTTCATATTGAAATGTGCCAATTTTCTCAAAATAAGATCATATCCTTCCTTTGATACCACAATGAAATCTCCAAAATGAAATGTACTAGGCATAAATGACTGTTTCTCATATGCACTCAAGTTCATGACATTGGAATAATCCAATTTCCTAACAATCTCTAGATATGCAATCCTATTTGGCATAGTTTTGGGTAGTAACAAAGGCGTGTCTTCAAAAACATAAACTCTGACCATAATGGAATCAATATAGCAATACCAATCACCCCAATTATGACCTATGGTTGGTGGTCCATTGAAATCCTTGGGCCTTAGGAATATTTTGATCTCATCATACAATGAATAGTCACAGGGGTGATCATATAACCTATACAATATCTTGACAAAGTATTCTTCAAAATAAACATAATTGGAATTGATAAACTTGCTGTCCCAAATAGCAGTCCACAATTGCATTGGTAATGGATGATCCTCCTTATTAGACTGTGTAATTCTCATTTCCTCTAGCCACATTCCTAACTCCTGACCATAGTACAATATCATGTGCATGAGAAGGGAATAGTGTTTAAAGTGCATTGTGGGAGATTCATTCTTGATGACCATTAGCCTTGAGTCTATCCCTTAGGAAATGTGTGAGGCATAATCAAAAGTTCTTGCATTGTGGAATCGTATGTTTGCAACAATCACCATTGGCCCTATCGACATGAATTTAGAGGCCTTTGTTCCCATTATATGGCATACTGAGAAGTAAGTATGTTTTAGATAGGGCTCGCACAAATTGACATGAAAAGGAGGTCCATCATTATCCTCAAGTGGAACTAGGTCTCCATCTTTCCTAGGCTTGTGTAATGATAACCTCCATCCTTTGTAAGTAGTATCCATTCTCCAGAACTCCTCCAAATCCTCATGCACTATGGGCTCATCACATGAATCATCTAGGTTGAAAAATTCACCAAGTGCAGTTTTGGATATATGTATGAAAGGTTCTCCTTGTAGGTTGCATATAGCTTTAAGGTCCAGGTTATAATGTTTGGACAAAAATTTTATGAGCTATACATTCACGAAGACATTGGGAATGACCATCTTTCCCAAATTGAAATTCCAGGGGTTACACACTAGTTGAAATCTATTTCTCTGACAGTAATGAAACATGGACAATTCATATCCCTTAATAGGAGTCCACACATCACCTATATGTTTTCATTTATCTTCTAACCTTTCTACATAAACCCTCAATTGTGTAGACCTTCTGGATTTTGGCCCTTAACCAGGAAATTGATCAATGAGGTCTTGGTTCAATTTATGCTCTCTTTTTTTTAATTCCATCCCTGTTTCAATTTTTTGTTTCTTACTTTTGGACTTGTTGCTTTCACCTTTTTGCTTCCTAATTTTTGTTTTTGTAGAACTTGAACCTTCCATTCTAATTCTTTACAAGGTGACAAAATTGAACTATAATTTATCAATTGTTGGGAAGCTTTGTATGCTTACTTGTGTTTTTCTGGCAGCATTGAATTCCTTGACTTCCATTCGATCTCCTGTCCTTCCCGTTGTAACTTTTGAAAATTATTTTGATTCAATCTTTTTTCAATCAAAATTTACATAAGGTTCATTCATGCAGCCATTAATGTCCAACAATGGAAATGAATGCAACATTTTTTTTGAATTTTGAAATGTCAAAGTGATACAAGAAGATTGCATCGATGAAACCCTTCTAATCTCAGGCCGATTTATGTGCTTTATTTGGCACCACATTTATTTTTTACATTCATAATTGATCACCAAGACATAACTGAATGTCCCTTCAATGTGAAGTGTCCCTTTGATTCTTATATTTAGTCAAGAAGACCACCTAATAATCTCACCAATATTGTGCAACTACCCTTTCTCTTTCTTTTCAACTTCTATTACTTTAGGGAGAAAATTATGAAGTTTTCTTGATGTCAAGGTGGTCTGGATCATTAGAAATCCTTTTATTGATTGCCCAGTGTCTTTTTGATAGATAGTGGTTATTCTATGTTACCATCGGGCTAACATGTACTGTCGCTAAGAGAACAAAATTCCTTTTTGATGTCCTTGGTCTCCCCAATATATTTTCTCCATTGCTTCATTCATTTGGATAAGTTGGTGAGACTCTCCCCAAAATCCTCTTTCATTAGCATAACCCATATGGTCAGTGGGATTTGAGGGACTTACTCTGATTGTACATGTCTTCCCGATACAATTGTTCTTCTATTCTATCGATGAGAGTGTATATGTTTCTTCCTGATGAGGTTTCCATTGGTATGATACATGCACTCGGTATGATTTGAAAACTTCACTCAGATCACCTTGCTTTCGCTAATAAGTCTTTATCGGTTAAATGATAGGCATTGTCTTCCCAATTATGCACATATGTTATCTTTGAGGTCTTTGATCACTGTAACTTGATTCACCTTTTCCTGATATGCAGAAAATGTTCAAATTGGAGGGCTACGACATGCTAATCAGAAAGACTTGCACATAATCTTCCTGATAAGGATCGATTGCTTTTAAAGCTCTTGCTCAACAATGATCAAAGAGATGCTTATATATCAAAGGCCATATTAATGAGATCATTAGTTAACATGGGTTGTAAAATGGATCTTGTCACACAAATTTCAATAATTTGTGTTGATTATGAAATTAAGGTGTGGAAAATTTTTGTGGTACATGAGAGATAGGTGGGTGAAGGCTAGTGAAAAATGTGAGATTTTTCTAGTTCTAACACATTAGTCTTGCTTTGCACCACTATACTCAAACAATCTTCATTTCTCTTCTTTTCCTCCACTTGCACCTTCAATCCGGTGATATCTTCATTAGCTTGTTTTAATTTCTCACTCACTTCTCTTTGCCTTTCTTTAATTTTCTTCAATTTCTCTTTCAATTTCCAGACACATTCATTTTCCTCATCAAGATTTTCTTTCAAATCTCTGTTTTCATTTTCAGCTTTATCAAGATCTTCAAGAGCAACCTAGAGTTCTTGTTTATCATCCATTTGTTCAATCTTCAAGATCTTCCTCAAGCTATTAGGATTCTTTGGAGGAACCAAGCTCTGATACCAATTGTTGAATGCCCAAGATACTGAGATGGGGGGTGAATCAAGATCTTCTCAAACTTATTGAACAAACACTATCCAATTATACCAATACATATAACAGTAAAAATGAGCAAGAGCATTAACAAATCACAAAAGCACACAACACATGAACACCAAGATTTTTATGTGGAAAACCCAAAATGGGAAAAACCAAGGTGAGGATTAGCTCACAATATAGTATAACCAGTTATAAGATATAATAAAGGGTGGCTCATTGTCAGGACTCACTGTCCAAAATGGGAGGCTCACTGCCTACAAACAATACAATAATAAAATGGCTTACAACCATAAAATGAACTAATAAAGTTACACCTAACAAGTGTTGATTCAGTTCCTTTGATGCTCAGTAAATTGAATTTACAAATTTCATCATATTCACATACGTGTCTTCTTTGCACTACTTCACATTCATACCATCAATCTCAAAAATATCTGATATATACTTGATTCATCTGCAAGCATCTCAGCCTAATTAGATGCAACCCTTATTCACCAAAAAGATTGACTGTCAGCTTCAAGCTTGTACAAAAACTTTCCAACAATAATTCAAGTGTGTAGCATGCTACAACATGTCAACATGGACCTAAGATAGGTCACACATACATCTTTAGTACAAAAAAAAATTCATTACAACATTAACTTATTCATTAGGTTGGCCAGGGATAGACCTAATACCAAAATGCAACAACAAAATGATGCTGACTCGCCATACGAGCATTTGTGCACATGCGATTTTGAACATACAAGCTTCCATTATCCAAAAACCATTTCCTAAAACTGCAAGAAATGATAATCATCAGTAGAGGATTGCTAACCAAAATACCAAAGACTAATAATTGTCATACCAGTTTAGAATATCGAATCAAGCTTGAGCTTAAACTTGCAGTTGTAACTCATATAACATGGTGTCATCAATGACAACACAAAAGATATATAATAAGATGTTCTTCTTCATTCTTCCAAAAACACCTTCACATATCCATGGGCTTAAATTCTGAATTGTAAGACTAAATCTTGCTCTGCTGAAGGATGTAGACCAAAATATTGCAACTCTATCTTAGAGAATATATTTTGAATGCATTAGAAAAAATTTCTATAGCCTGTCGCTGAATGCAATACACCGAATTGACAAAATATCATTGTAGGCATACTAAATCCACATTAAAATACATATGTACCCACCTCTACATCATACGTAGGAAAAAAACTAATTACTAATCTCCCATATAGTTGTAATGTTGACTTGCACCATTCGATAGATATACACTCCAACAATCTCAGGAGAATATACAATCATAAACATACTTTGACATCAATGAAAAACAAGCTTATCAAGATGCAACACTATTTTTATCTCATTTAGGTTTTTCTTCATCCATAATACCTGAGTGCGACACTAAGGTACCACAATGTAATTTTCTTTTGTTGTAGATAAAGATACTAAATCCTATTTTTTTCTTAACCAAGATACAAGACTATCACCAAGAAAGAAAGCTCCACCACTTGTGCTCTTCTGGTCATCTATGCTTCCTACCCAATCTGTATGTGTATGGAGTTAGTGTGAAGTTTTTACTCTTAGTATACCACAAACCAAAATCTATTGTAGCCTTCAAATATCTGAATATCCTTTTTACAACTTTGACATGAGTTTCTTTAGGTGCCGCTTGAAACCTTGCTACCATCCCAATTGATTACATTATATCTAGCATGGATGCAGTCACATACAAAAAAATACCAGCCATTAACCTATACAAGGTCTATTTTTTTGGAGCAGATTTATCATCCTTACTCAATTTACACCTAGTAACCATAGGTGTACTCATTGGTTTGCATTCTTCCATCTTAAACTTTCTCAAAATATCCTTTATATACTTGTTCAAAGATATGAATATACCTTTTTTTGATTAGGAGATCTATAATCCAAGAAAGAAGGACAACTCACCAAGCATTGACATTTCAAATTCATTTTGCATTGCATCTTGGAATCATTTACATATAGAATCACTTCTGCCTCCAAAAATAATGTCATCAACATAAACAACAACAATCAATAATTGGCCATCTTTTGTTTTTATGTATAAGTTACTATTTGTGCTACTTCTCCTATAACTTAGTTGTTGCAGATATCTATCCAATATAGAATTCTATGCTCTAGGAGCCTGTTTGAGTCCATAAAGTGCTTTCTTTAGTCTGCACACAAAATCCATATTATCTTAACATTAGAATTCATCTAATTGTTCAATGTAGAATTCTCCTTCTAATTGTCAATTCAGAAATGCACAATTGACATCCATCTAATATACCTTGAAATTCTTGAATGTTGATAATTCCAAAAATATTTTGATTGCTTCCAACCTTGCTACCAGAGAAAATGCCTCTTCACATTCAATTCCCTCAACCTGAGAATATCCTTTACATACAAGCTTGGCCTTGTTCCAAATCACTTTTCCATCTTCATTCAAATTTTTTAAAGACCCATTTGGTACCAATGATATTTTTCTTTAGGTCTCAAAACCAATTCCCAAGTTTCATTTTTCTTAATCTAAGTCAATTCTTCCTCCATGGAATCTAACCAACCTTTCTCTTTGGTTGCATCTACATAGGAACTTGGTTCAATTATTTATAATAAGACAAAGTGTACCTGTTCATTTTCTTTCTCAATTCTTCTCTAGGTCTAAACTCCACTATCCTTATCTCTTATAATTCGATCTTCAGAATGGTTCTTTTGAACATACCTAGATTAAGTCTTTGTAATTGTATTTTTTGAGTCAATTTTCAAGTCTTCATCACTACTACAGATTGGATCTTCATTATCTTCTTCATTCGAAGTATCAGTAGATTGTATTATTTCATCAATACTTATATTGACACTTTCCATAATCATTTTTAGTCTTTTGTTGTAGCATCGATATGCCTTTCTTCTCATAGAATAACCAAGAAAAATACCTTCATCAGATCTAGAATCAAACTTACCCAAATTTTCTTCATCCCTTTTGATGTAGCATTTGCTTCCAAATATTCTAAGATGTTTGACTGAAGCTAATCTTCCTCTCCATTGTTCATATGGTGTTTTAGTAGTCCTTGGTCTGACTTGAGCTTTGTTTAAAATGTAAAATATAGTCTAAACTACTTCTCTCCAATACATGTCTGAAAATTTCCTAACTTGACATTATTTTGATCATTTCCTATACAATCTGGTTCTTCCCCTCAACTATTCCATTATGTTGTGGATTTCTAGTAGAAAATTATCTCTGAATCCCATCCAAATCATAGGATTCATCATACCTTTCAAAATTGAACTCTCCAGCTCTGTTTGATCTCATACACTTGATTGTTCTTCTAGTTTCATTCTCAACCATAGCCTTAAATACTTTAAACTTCTCAAAATATTTTGATTTTTCTTTTAGAAAAGTAATCCAAGTCATTCTAGAGTAATTATCAATAAGAATCATAAAATACCTATTACCTTGAATGGTCTTTGTTCTCATTGGTTTGCACAAATCATTGTGAATCAAGTCCAATGGATTTGTTGTAGAATATTCCTTAGCAAGAAATTTGGTCCTTGTTTGTTTTCCCTCATGGAATGGTTTGCAACTTGTAGATGGAGGCTTCTTGATCTTTGGTATGTCTCTTACCATTCCTTTTGAGTTGATCCTTACAAGATCATCAAAATTTATGTGTCCCAATATTCTATACGAAAGCCAACTCTCTTCTCTTTGTATTGCAAATGCATTTTATCCATTTACCTCACTGAGATGATATACATCACTATTAGTCTTGCTTCCTTCCACAACTAATTCATTGGTACCGGTCTTTCTGATTTCACAATCTTTAGCACTAAATGTAATCTTGTAGCCTCTATCACACATTTGAATTTCACTTAGAAGATTATGCTTCAATCCTTCTACATATAGAGCATCAGGAGTTTTCATCTTTCTGCCATCAAGGCTCAAAATACCCATATCAGAAATATTAGCAACAAAATTGTTACCAAGGGTTACAAATCCTCCATCAATCTTCTTGAAGTGCATGAAATTGCTCTTGTCTCTGATCATGTGACTTGAGCCATAAATTGTTCTCCCTTTGGGAATTTAGTGCAGTCTAAGCCACCATAGATTTCTCTAATCTTTGTTCCTCTATTTTCTTCTTCTAGACCTTTTTTGTTTAACTTCTTTGACATTCTGACTTGTTTCCTTTTATGTCCAATATAAGAGGACTCACAAAAATACTTCTACAATTTCTAGAAATATGTCCAAAATTGTTTTATATGTGACAAATAATATTGAAATTGTACAAAGGTACAAATGCATTTTTGCTAACAAAATTATTTCTTCTTGTTGGAGCCTTTCTACGATTCACAACCTTATAACCAAAATGATTGCAATTAAAACAATAACCAAAAAAAGAATGATTGAACTTGGAATTATATCTTTTTCCTCTTGAGGGTTGTCTTCCAGATATTTTATTGTGTCTCTACATTTGGATGAAACCATCATTCAACACCTTACTTTCATTGATTGTTGCAACTTGCTCAGACTTTGAACTTCTAGAACCATTCTCTTTTGGGCTCTAAACAAGAAACTTCACAAACTACTTAGTCAACTTATTATTTTGTATATTAGTAAAACCAATGCTAGTTTTGGTATGTGGTGATCTTTGGATTTCTTTTATCTGGTTTAAGATCTCTATGCTCTTCTCAAACTTTAACTTTAGCTTTAATGATTTACTTTTTCAATTTTTTCCTTAGTGACACAATCTCTGCTTCAAGTTTTTCACAATTTTTGTCTCTTGATAGCAATATTGCAGTAAAAAATTCTTCAATCCTCTTTGCCTCTTCTACTTGAATCTTTAGTCCAATGACCATCTTCTTTGCTTTCTCAATATTTTGAGATAATTTTTCTTTGAATTTCACTTCTTTTACAATCCTTTTCTTCAAATTTTTAATTTCCTTTCCAGCACAAAGTAATTCTTCCACAAGGTCTACTTCAACATCATCATCAATTCTAGTCTTCATTTCCACATCTTCTTTAGAGGTTTCCATATCCATGAAGAGAGCCTTTTTTCTTTCATCTTGGAAGTGGCTTGGTCATCCTCATTAGATGAGTAGCCTTCCTCATTGATAAAGAGAATTTTCTTATTTTTCAAACCTCTTTCCCTTTTGAAAATGACTTCTTCTCATCATTGCTAGATTATTTATATGAACACTTATCCATGAAATTCACTAGTTCACCATAATTACAAAATTTTAAAGGTAACTTACCCTTATACTTTTTGGAACCTCTCTATAACTTTTTAACAAAGTTTGCTTCCTCTGAATTTGATTCATCTTCTGAATTTGGATCTTTCTTTTTTAACACTTTGAATTCAACCTCTTTCCTTATGGATTTTTCATTCTCAATTCTCATTTCATAAGCAATTATAATTTTGTGTGACTCATCTATAGTTAGAGTATTCAAATCCTCAACTTCTTCAACAATAGAAAATTTTCCATCAAACTTTTAGGGAAGGATTAGAATACCTTTTCACAATCATACCTTCTTTTAGTTCATCACTACGAGCTCTAATAGAGTTTAAAACCTCATCAACTCAGAGCAAGAATGTGTTAATGTGTTCTTCTACCTTCATTTTCACTTTCAAATTGACTTCGATGAGTTAGAAGCTTTGCTTCTTTGACCTTGTCATCACCTTCATAGATGTCGTGTAACTTACTCCATACTTCCTTTGTGGTCCTACAATGCATGATCTTTACAAACTCAGAGTTAGATAAACCACATAAGATAGCATTTCCTGCTTTGACATTATTCTTGCAAGCCTTATTTGTAGTTTGATCTCTTGGGAGACTTTCAGGGATCTCATATCCATCCACAACTGATTTCTAAACCTCAAATCCTAGGGCCATCAAGTATGCTTCGATCCTTACTTTCCAAAAATCATAATTGGTTCCATAAAAAAGTGGTACCTTATTTAAATACAATCCTTCTTGAGCCACTGAGTGTACCATCCTGAATCTACCTCAAGCTATTAAGCTTTAACGAAGGAACTTAACTCTAATACCAATTGAAGGGCACATAATATACTGAGGGGGGGTGTGAATCAGTATATCAAATCTATTTAAAACTCTTTAATTCAACATGAATAACCTTTTTAGACATGAACCTTAAATCATCAAAGCAACAAGCATTAATCCAACAACACATATGCACACATTCACACAATAAACACCAGATATATATGGAAAACTAGAATAGGAAAAAACCATGGTGAGAAGTGATTCTTGGAGCTACTATCCAAATCCAACCTCACAAAAATATAAATAACTTACAATCATAAAGTAGGCACCAACCTACCAAAGACACCAATCCCCAATTTTATTTGTAGGTGTAGACACGTAAAATATACCGATTGACATTGTGCATTTGATCTTGACTACTAACATCGTTTCATCCTAAATCATCCTTCGGTCTCACCATTTAATCAAATCCCCTTATCTGATTAAATTAATCAATATTCCTCTCTTAATTAAATAAATCATTTTATCTAATTAAGTCACTCTTTTTTGTTAATTAAATCAATCCATCTGATCTAATTATCCCTATTTAATTAAATAATTAATTTTATTTGATTAAATCTCTAAAGTCTATCTATTAAATTAAATAAATTAAAACCTTATTTGATTTAATCTAACATCATCTCTTTTAATTAAATAAAATCAAAATCTTTATTTAATTAATGTCTTATCACATTCTTCTCATTATTTGATTTAAATAAATCCTAAAATCTAAGTCAAATAAGTCACATCACCTAATCTCCTATTAAATTAATTAACCCTTGATTAATTTAATTCTAATTCATGTCCCATCCTCTAAATTTTGCAAGTTGCACATGAAAATAGATTTAATTCATTTATTAAATCTCTATTTTCCTCACAAGGCATCTTTTGGAATATCCTTCAAGTTTGAATTCAAAAAATCCAAGTGGACATGTACATCCAACAAGGCAATAACTCCATCTTACATGTCCTTTTCCTTGAGCCAAGTGGCATTTATTGCATTTCCATTCCCTCTTGCAAGTCATTTCAACAAATTTGAAATTCAAAAATATGCATTTATTGGAACAATCCTCAAAACTTGCACATCCTCCATCCACTCATTGATTGACAAGAGGCATCTTGCCATTGGATGAATGTTAGTCCCACATTGCTAAAATTTGGACATTCATCCATCTTGGCATTCTATAAATAAAGGGCTCATATCTTCATTTTATCATCCACAAATTAGGCAAAGTTATTATGCTAAAATATTTAGCCATTTCCATCAAACATCATTGAGTTCTTAGCTAGGTTATGCACATTTTTAGCTTGGAGCACTCAATCTTCATCAACAAAGTGGATCATTCATCAATCATCATCAACACATATCAATCTTGCATCATAGGAATTGGGAAAGGGCCAATTTTCACATCAAATTGGCACCAATTCCCCAATGGGATTATGAGTTTGCAAATTTAAATTAGGATTCAATCTATTTTGTTGTTTTCATTGTGTTCTTCATTGTTTATTTTCCTAACTTGAGTTTTGTAAATGGAGTTCATAGGAAATCCTTGTTCATGCTTGCAATTGACTAACTAATGTGTTTATTCATTGTGTTTTGCAGGTATTCGGATTGGGGTTCACACATTTGGTGCTAGAAGGAGGGTTTGATCTCATTCTTTATCACTTTTCTCACAATTTTTTGTATTTTTGTTCATACACAGAAAAATTCCAACACTGAGAGCTCAGCGTCGCTATTTTAGCACCACTGACTCTTCAACGTCGCGATATAGTGCTGCTGGAAACTCAAACTATGATGCTGGAGTTTTTCCGCCCAACATTTTGAATTTTAAACTACGATGCTTGACCAATTTGACTCACAGGAATTTTCAAAAAAATCAAACTAGGACGCTGGGCAAAAGGGCTACGCAGTTGAGCTCACTATCCTTGACATAGAGCGACGCTGACTGGTAAGTGGTGTTGTACAACACCGCTAAGAAATCAAACTCCGATGCAATCATGGGTTGCACCGCTGGTAGGGAGTAAAAAGTGGAAATTTAATTTTAGCACGTGCTTTTGATCATTAATGAGTTTATCTTCTTTTATCTTCTTTTTAATCTCTGTATTTTACAGAATCTGACTAGTTTTCTCTCTTGTAGGTTGGATTAATTGAGAATGAAAGAAGAAGAAGCATGCAGATGATATTTCACAAGATCAAAGTGTTTTTTAACACTTTAGTGTTTGTTTAACACTTTAGTGTTTGTTTAACACTTTAGTGTTTGTTTAACACTTTAGTGTTTGTTTAACACTTTAGTGTTTGTTTAACACTTTTTCACGAAATTGTTATCTCTTCTTTCTTAGGACACTAATTTTGTTTGGGTTTTAAAAAGAATCTTTTCATTTTGTTGCAAAGGTTTAAAATGAACGTTAGGACTATAACTTACTAGAGTTTGTTTCTTTGATTAACAATTGAACAAAATGTCTATCATTCATCCTTTGGTGCTTTAAAAAGAATTCATTATTTCTTTGTGGGATCTAAAATGAACATGTGCTATTTTTTTTGTGAGGGTTTACTTGAACTAACTTCATTGGAAAAGGATGTATGCACTTCTCTCGTGCTTTATAGCGATCTTTAGAATCAAAAGGCCTTTTTCGTGATTTTAGGTTGAGATAAAGCAATCACCTCCACACTTCATTTTGGGTTTAAGAATTGAACAAAATCTTGTGCAAGTGTGAGTGGAGCATTATTGCATACATTCACTCTCTTTGTTGCCAACAAAGATTGATCGAGTTATGGATATTGCCTTTACTCGCTTTTGTTTATCTTAGAGGGTCTGCCTTGGGGAAAAAGTACTCACCCAAGGGAATGACTCAACTGGTAACACTCTAAAGCCAAGAGTATTTCCAACTAGGATATAAATGTGGGTATTGGAGTAAACACCAATATCATGCAGTTGATTTTGATGAGATGGATCCGAAAGGGGACTCTCACCGTATGGGTCAATCTCCACAAACGAAAATTCCTTATTAAAACCCATGTGCTAGAATTGCCAAAATCCTTTGATCTATTTGTTGGTGCAAGAACGGTCGTTCGGAAGCCACCCTACACTTTTTCAGTCTTTTAGTAGAAATGGAAAGCATGCCATGGGAGTTTCATGGGTGTTGATGCTTGGCTGCCTCAATTGACAGTAATGAGCCATGGACGGGAGCCAGTGGGGTCAAGCATCTAACCATTCACTAAAGATAAGTGTAGCTAGACTTGTCCAAGTGGGAATCCAATAAATATTGTCTTACACATCCATAGGGTTGTACTTATTCATGGTTTCAAAATGCTTTTCTTGTACGAAAACATCTTGAAAACAAACACTTAACATATTCATCAAAATTTCAAACCCTTTTAGGAGACAAATACAATTGACTCAATCCATATGTTATTACTTTCCCTTGGGATTCATATCCTTAGAGGTTTCTAAACATTTGGATTACATCTCAATTTGTCTACTAAAGGTAAACGATAGGTAACCCTTGCCTTGAGTTCATCGAATTTCCACATAACACATTTTGTGGGATTTGAAGAAATTAAGACATTGGACATCTTAGCTTGAAAAAAACCTAATGAAAGAAAAGTGTTTTTGGTAAAATAAAGCCATTAAGCAAAGCTAAACAAAACGAACTCTCATATGTGATTGAAACCTCAAGAAGTCCAAATCCTAAAAACAAAAGTCATTGGTTCAAAATCTGGAAATGCATGTTCAAATCAAATAATTCTTTGGTTATAAAGGTCTATAGGGGCATTGCATGTTCTTCAATACCTAGGTCTAGGCAAACAAAGTGTCATTTTTAGGTTCATCTTAGGATCAAAAGAAATCAAAATCTTTTTCACCCATCCTTCAAACATCAAAACAAACATCATTTCATCATCACCTTTTGGAGAAATCTTGAAATCATCCTTAGTGCTAGGATTTTGGCAAATAATCAAATCCTTGGGACAACATCCTTGAAATCCTTATCAAAATCACCTTTAGCTAGGTATTTGTAGATGCATCCTTTTGCATATGCTTAGTCAAAGTTATCAAACCATCTTGTTTAGCTAGGTATGTGTAGATGCATCGTTTTGCATATGATTGGTTAAATTATCATCTTGTTTGAATAGGTGTGGGTAGATGCATCCTTCTCCCTACACGTATTCAAATTATCATCCCTTGAGAAAATCTACCCTTTAGATAATCATCCAACATCTTAAGGTCTATTTGTTCAAAATCAAACCAAAATCAATCAATCAAGGAAAATCCCAAGAGAAAATCAAATCAAAATCCGAAACATATCCGAAAGACCCAAAAGCCTAGCATCCCCTTCAAAATTTATCAAAAGACCAAAACATCCACATCATTCATCCCTTGCATCATCATCATATCACCTTTCGATCCTCACGATATCCTAAAATTTTCTACTTTGGGCATAAAGTAAAGATTAATCCAAAGAATCAAGATATTCATCTCCCATATTCTTGAAAATTGATCCTTGTTTTAAGGTTCAAACTAGATCTCAATACAAGAAGAGCATGGAAGCCAACAAAGAAACACCCACTTCAAGCAATCTAAGCCAAACAAATGTTGAAATGAATCCTATCGAATCAAGTGATCCTTTAACCATATCATCATTGCAAAACCCACAAGAAGGAAATCAGGAAGAAGACCTTACCTTTGGGATGTCTCATGAAGAAATAACTGAAATGCTCCAAAATCTAGAAAACCATAAAATCATCAACATCATGATGAGGCTTAACCCTTCGCTATACATGCTTGAGCTAGCAAAACGAGGGGCCAAATTACCTTCAAATTTTGATGTGAGTACCGTAGTGGAGACATCTTTACCACCAATCTCATCCACCATCCCCATCTCATCTACACCCTCATCCCAAAACATCACCCAAATCATTCCGCAAATCACAACATCATTTTCTCCAACCCAACCCAATGTTAATAAATGGAATGCATTTCTTAATGCTATTCAATCACACCCCCTTGTTAACAATCAAAATGTGGATGCAAATACCATCTTGGAACAAAACATACCCCAAAATCCATTACACAAGTATTTTCCTCTCACTTTCCATCATGACCCATCATCATCAACCTTCCACGCAACACCTCAAAATTCTCTCCTCACAAATCCACAAGAAGATGGAGACATGTTCAGACTGGGGGAAATTTTTGACACCACAACATTTTCTCAAGAACTCGCACCCCTCACATTTCCACCTCTTCTACCATTTCCATCATTATCCACACCACTCCTTGGTTTGGGACTCCCACCTTTACTATGTATCAATCAAAACATCACGCAAACTTGTCATAGATATCACAACAAAAAATGACAATGATGCAAGCAAACACAACATCATCAACCACCCCCCTAACATCTCAAAACATGGTTTCTCATGGACCAACCACCATATCAAAAACACCATTCACCACTCAAATCACGAACATGACATCACCACTCACCACCTTCACAAATGCCATTCTAAATCCACCACTACCCCCACCACCACCAACTTCCACCACATCAAGCCAATACAATGTGACATTGCAAGTTGCTTTTCAAAGAGGATTCCAACAAGTGCAGAAACAAAAAGCTGCTCAACTAGCCGATCAGCAAGCCACTCAAGCTGCGCAAGCTGCATTACAAGTGCAACAAACCACACAAGCCCAAGCTTTATTGCAACAAGAACAAGCCACTCAAGCTGCGAAAGCCCCTCAAGCAACACAAGCCGCTCAAGAATAAAAGGTTGACCAAGCACAAATTCTATTACAACAAAAATCCGCACAAGCGCAATCCCAAGCACAAACTCAAGCTCAAGAAAATGCCCAATATCAAGCACAACACACACAAGCATAGGAATAAATTCTTGCACAAAAACAAGCAGCACAAATGCAAGCATATCAGCAAGCAATAAAGCAATATCAAGAGCAGCAAGAAGCAACCCAATTGGCAGCCCAACAACAAGCATTGTTGGAACAACAACAGGCACAACAGCAAGCACAAATCTTAGTGCAACAACAACAAGATCAACAACAAGTGTTGTTCATACAATAGCAGGTGGAAGCCTACCTAGCTCGGCAGAACATACAAATACCATTGAACAACACATCAAACAACCCACCCATCCAACCCACAATCGAAACACACCAAAACACCTTCATCCCACTCCCTGATCCACAAAATGACATAATGACACAAATTAGGTTGCTCTGGCAACAAGTGCTCGATCTTCAATTAGGGTGAATAACAAAAACACCAAGCAGCTTGTGCCCCTATCCTTTTGATAGGAGCCTAGTGATGAAACCATTCCCCAAGGGATTTGAGATCCCCAAGTTTGACAAATATCATGGGACAGGAAACCCTAAAGATCACATCAGGGAATTCCAGGTTCATTGCATGGAAGTCACATATGACGATACTTATTTGATGTGGCTATTTCCTAGGAGTTTGGCAGGCCACACTATGGAATGGTTCTCTTGCCTACCTTCAGGCATTAGGAAATTCCAAGAGATTATAGATGCATTCATTAAAAATTATGCATGCAAAATTGCCATGGATGTTAGTCTAGAAGAACTCTCAGCTCTAAAACAAGGAGAGGGTGAATCATTCGCTTTATTCCTACAACGATGGCAATCCAAGGCCAATCAGAGCAAATGGACCATGCCTGCAGAACAACAATTTTGCACCATCATAGCCAACCTTGAAGACCTCTTGGCATTTCATCTCAAGGTTCAAGGGATCACCACATATGAGCAGTTGATCCCCAAGGCACTTAGTATCGAATGAGCCCTTATGACGCAACTTGCGGGATCAACCTCATACCTCGAACAATAAAACAACCGCCCATCTTCCAATTATAACAATAAACCTCGCACGTGGGAAAGGAACAAAAATGTTACTAATGATGGTGTCATCGATGCCAAGGTGGTCATTAGTGCCCCTCGCCAAAATACACCCACACCACAAATCCAAATCCAACACCAAAACAATCATCATGCAATACAACAACCACACAACAATTCGATAATCAATAATCTCAATGATCAAAGGGGACCACCCCAACACAACAAGAGTTATCCCAAGCAAAAATACACCACTTTGGGGGAACCACTTGAAGACATAATGAAGAAGCTGATAGATGGAAAAGTCATCAAGGCTTCTACCTTTGAGAATTACCAAGAACCGGATGTGAAACATCCTTGCTATAATGAGAATCAACTCTGTGAATTCCACAAAATCAAAGGCCATACCATGAACAATTGCATGAGATTAAAAAACATAATCCAAGATCTCATCGATAAAATAATTATAAACGTGGAACAACCTACAAGAAACCAAGATCTTAAGATATACACGAATTTGATGCCTAACCATGGCAATAAAGGGAATAATTATAACAAAGATAAGGGGAAAGGAACCCACACAAACGTAAATCATGCGTGTGAAACAATCATCACCTCCCTAGATGAAAACTACATGGTCATCACCATCAAAGGCACCCATGCTGATTGTGGAGTCACCACAAGAGGCGAAAAAGTTACCATTGTAGGATCATCCCAGCCGAACAAAGTCCCTGCATCTAGATTTTTTCCGAATGGCTACAATGTCCTACATCAACTCAAAAGAATGCCAGTGCAAATATACATCATAGAGTTGCTAAAAATCTCATTTTCCTATAGGAAGATCCTTGAAGAAGCATTGGCTTCATCCACTATCCCCGCAGACCTTGATGTGGAACAATTCCAAGCTTTGGTTGGAAATATCATTACGCCAAATATCCTCACATTATCCAACTAGGATTTCCTGCTCAACAATCTCACAACCATGCACTTCACTTGGAAGCCATTGTACACAAGAGAAAAGTCAGAAGGGTCTTGGTGGATGGAGGTGTGGGTTTGAATATATGTTCTCTCAGTCTCATCAAGCAATTGAAAATATCAGAGGATTCTATCGACACAAGAAAGGGTATCACAATAAGAGCATATGACGATCAAGAAAGATTGTCTCACAACACAATCAATATCCCTATTCAAGTAGGGCCCACCATCATGGAAACCACTTGTTAGGTCTTGGACCTTGACTTGCCATATAACATCCTCCTAGGACGCCCATGGATTCATGCAATGAAAGCAGTAGTGTCAACTTTCCATCAATGTGTGAAATTTACACATGAAGGAAAAGAAGTCACCATCCATGGAGATCCCGAACCCTTGTCCTATTGCAAAATCCTTGAAGCAAAGTAATATAAAATCCCCCAAGTACCAAAAAATGATTAGGGTCCATCTACACCATACATCGATCCAGCCACTCTCGCATCCACTTCTGTGACAAAGACACCCACCACTCCCACCATTCACACCATCTCTGACATTAAGGTTATCGTCCAAGATAAAGGTTGTGGAAAATATGTACAAGCTCCCTAATAATGCTTTTGTGGTAGGAGAGTTACCACAATCTCTTAGATCATGGGGAAGACTGCAAATAAATGAAGCCTCCACATCCCAAACATCTCTTGAAGACTATCCCAACTTCACAAGTTGGGGAGATCTTGGATGAGAAGTTATTGAGGCAAATCCATCTCATATGCTATATCTAGATGAAACACCAGTAGCTAATTTACCAATGGATGACAGAAGCAAGGGTCTACAAATGATGCTCACAATGGGCTATGACAGAAATCAAAGACTTAGAAAAAATGACAATGGGCTTATAATACCTATCATGCCAAAGACGCGACTCATAAAAAATCTTGGACTTGGATGTACCCCTTTGAGTATAACAAATGTGGCCAAAGTCCACCAGTTAGAACAATTAATAATCCTCCCCATCCAACCCTAGCAGAACTACGCTTACCAGTATCTACAGGTTGAGTCATAGATAACTTTACATTTGATATAACCGACGTCTATAGTAGTAGTGATGATGAGGATACAACGACCAACTTACCTAGGCTATTTGAGGATACTCTCTTTGCATGATTAGCACCCTATCTTTTTAATCAAACCACCAAAATCATGAGATCTGCCTAGTATATCCCCAACTCATCGACTACGACCAACAAGGACCACCAGTTCTTGATACATTTGAAAATGATGAGGCGCTCTTAGAATTCATGGGATTATGGGATAACATTCCAAATGGGAATGACAAAGCAAGGTTCATAATTGAGCTAGATACACATGCCTATTATGGGGAAATGATTGAATCCCTCAGTCGCAAAAGTGAAAAATTAAGAATAATATCCAAGTCCTTGAGTGAAAACCACACTGTGGCACTCTTCGACCAAAAAAAAGTAAAAAGAAAGGATGCATCCAATGGTGAAAAACTCTCTGAGGCACCTGAGGATGGGGGATTCAATCTTCCTTCTACAACTATTCATCAAGAAAAATCAATAGTCTTGGCAGAAAAATGCAATCTAGTTAACCTAGGAACAAAAATAACCCCACACATCACATTCTATGTGGAATCACTACTATCAGAAGAGAAAGAGCTCCTAGCAGCATTCCTAAGAGAGAGACAAATAAAATTCACATGGAGTTATGTTGACATGCCAGGACTTGATCGAGAAATAGTGGTTCACCACTTAGTAGTGTATCCAGAAGCAAAGCCTATTAAACAAAAGCTTCGAAATATGCACCCTCAAATCGCCTTATTAGCCAAAATGGAGCTAAAAAAGCTATTAGATGCAAGATTCATCTGACCAATAGATTATCCAAAATGGGTGTCAAACTTGGTACCTATTTCAAAACTCGATGGGAACATAAGAATCTGCATAGACTTCAGAGACTTGAATAAGGCATGCCCAAAAGATGACTTCTCACTTCCAAACATTGATATGATGGTAGACATGACAGTCGAACATGAAATGTTGTCACTAATGGATAGATTTTCAAGGTACAATTAGATCATGATAGCTAAAGAGGACCAGCATAAAACAACTTTCACTTGTCCATGGGGGACTTATTGTTGGAACATGATGCCATTTAGCTTAAAGAATGCAGGAGCAACATATCAAAGGGCCATGACATTGATATTCCACAACCTGATGCATAAAACAGTCGAAGATTATGTTGATTATATTTTAGCCAAGTCCAGAAAGAGAAAAGATCATAGAGCAACCTTAAGTGCCATCTTTGACAGATTGGAAGAGTACAAGGTCAGATTAAACCCAAAGAAGTGCATCTTCAGCGTATAATCAGGAAAATTGCTAGGATATATAGTGTCAATGAGGGGTATTGAGGTAGATCCAGCAAAGGTAAAAGCAATCCTCAAAATGGAGGTACCAAAAACATTAAAGCAATTGAGAGGTTTCCAAGGCAAGCTCCAATCCATTCAAAGATTCATAGCACAATTAGCGGACAAACAAAACCCATATTCTCACCTACTCTACAAGGGAGTAGTGTACAAATGGGATACCAAGTGTGAAGAAAAATTCAATAAAATCAAATAATATCTACTAACACCACCAGTATTAATGCCACCAATTTGAAGAAAACCATTGATTCTCTATGTATCAACAACAACACCAGCCCTTGGAGCTCTCCCAGCTCAACATGACAAAAATGGAACAGAAAGGGCTATCTATTACATTATCAAAACAATGGTTGGCCATGAGCTAAACTATTCATTTATCGAGAAAGCATGCCTCACAGTAGTGTTTGCATCATAGAAATTCAAACATTACATGTTGGCACATAAAATAACTCATTGCCAAAATCAACCCTCTCAAGTATCTACTATCAAAGGCAATGCTCATAGGAAGAATGGCCAAATGGGTGATGAAATTGTAAAAATATAACATCAAATATGTGGAGCAGAAAGCAATCAAAGGCCAAGTCATTGCAGATCAACTTGCAGAAGCACCAATCTATTCAGAGAACCCTCTCATCTCAGAGTTTCCCGATGAATCTATTTTCAATCTCAACATAGCTGACCACTGGAAACTGTACTTTGATGGCTCATACACGCAACATGGATCAGGATTCAATGTCTTCTTCATCACCCCACAAGGGGATTGCATACCAAGATCCTATAAACTGGCGTTTTCTTGCACTAATAACATAGCAGAATACGAGGCTTTAACCATAGGTCTTAGAATAGCAGTGCAATGGAACATTATAGCTCTCAAAGTATACAAAGACTCTCAATTGATAATAAATCAAGTGAATGATGAATATTAGACCAAGGATGACAAGTTCACACCATACAAGAAATTGGTGGAGACTCTTAAAGAATCCTTCATTGAAATAACATTTGAGCAGATTCCTAGAACCAACAACAGAGTAGCAGATGCCATGGCAACAATTGGATCCTTGCTCGACATCCCCCACAACATCCCAAAATATGAATTCCTAATTGAGAAGCTTCTCATGCTTGCATTTGAGGTACTAGAATCAGAATATGTGTGCGAAATCGTTTGTCCCGATGATCCTTGGTACCACGACATTTACACATACCTTCAAATAGGAGTCATACTCGCCGACTTACCCTCAAACCTAAAATGAACCTTTGTTAAAAAGGCATCCAAATTTTTTCATCCTAGGAGATACCCTATACCGTAGAAGCATAGAAGGAACCCTACTACACTGTATAAATGCTTAGGAGGAATTAACCACCCTAAGCGAAGTACATAATGATATTTGTGGTTCACACTCAAGTGGAATGACCATAGCCAAGAAACTACTGAGGATGGGGTATTATTGGCCCACAATGAAATGAGAGGCACATGACTATACCAAAAGGTGTCTACAATGTCAAAAGCATGGGGACCTCATCCATGCTCCAACTAAAGAGTTTCATCCCATTGTCACACCATGGCCCTTTTCACAATGGGGACTTGATCTCATTGGAAAAATCATGCCCACTTCATCTAACAGCCACAAATTCATCATAACTGCAATAGAGTACTTTACTAAGTGGTTGGAAGCCATACCCATGACATATATAACTGGAAAGAAGATTTCAAAGTTCATCCTAAACTATCTCATTTGCTGATATGGTGTTCCACAAGCCATTATCTCAGATAATGGAACACCGTTCAAAAATTAGGAGGTCCATGACTTATGCAAAAAATTTAAAATCCAACATTGCTTCTCCACCCCATACTATCCCCAAGGCAATGGCCAAGCAAAAGCTACAAACAAAACCATTCTGATCAAAATCCTCAAGAAAATAGTTAATGACGTAGATCATGACTGGCATTTACAGCTTAATCCCCCCTCTGGGCTTATCGAGCCAGCATCTACACACCCATCGGCGCCACCCCTTTCTCCCTAGCCTATGAATCATAAGCAGTACTCCCCATCGAGATCAAGATCCCATCACTTAGGATATCACTGCAAAACCTCATCACAGATGAAGAGTACTGAGTATCAAGATTGAACGAGCTAGAGCTACTGGATGAGTGACGTATAGGTGCTTTGAATCATCTACAAGTCTATTAGAATAGACTCAAAAGGAGCTACAATAAGAAAATCAGAAGCAGGATCTTCCAATTCAGTGAACTGGTATTAAAGGAGAATCAAAAGAATGTCCCAAACCCAAGCAACAAAGGAAAATTTGAACCTTATTGGTTGGGATCATTTTTTATCACAAGAAGTTACAAGTTAGGGGCATACCAGTTATCAACACCCAAAGGGGAACTTCTGCAAGAGCTCATGAATAGCTCTCACCTCAAAAAGATTTATGCCTAAATATTTCAAGGTATAGAACCAAAAAATCCAAAAATTTAGAAAATGTCCTGAAAAAATGGTTACTTTGGTGAAAACCTGGCAAACAAGCATCTTGGTAACAACAAAAAAATTAGAAAAAGGATTGAAAATAGTAAAGAGATTTGCATCCATCACTCATCCACCTGCATCTGCATCATAGCTTGGTCTTGTGTTTGTATCATGATCCCTCCTAGTACTACTCGGCCTATCCTCAAGGTCAATTTGTCTGGCCTTTATCGGACTAGTCTTTTGCATCACGCTGGGGGCATGTTCTTATCGGATTGGATTCGTGTATGTTCTTAAAATCCTCAAATTAGAAAATCCAAAAAACATCATAAAATCAGAAAATCCAAAAACATCATAAAATCATCAAAATCCCAAAAAATGTCAAAAAAGGTCAAAAATTCAAAAACAAAGTTGTCTTGTCGAACTACATCATCTCTAAGCTTGAATGTAGGAAAGGTTGATCTTTGATCATCCCCCAAGACATTTAGGTCAGTCCTTTAGGAGTCCGTCATAATAAACTAACATATCATCATGTGTATCGTCATCTATAAATCGGTCAGCTCGTCAGTCGAACTACGTGGTCTCTGCATGTATAACGTAGGCAAGGCTCATCTGTTGATCAGCCCCCGAGGCCCCTAGGATAATTATTTAGGTTAGTCTCTTGGGAAAAATCTCAAAAAATCCTAAAACATTGGAAAATCAAAAATCAAAACATTTGCAAATTCTCAAAAATACAAAAAATAGCCTCAAAACATTGCAAAACGTCAAAAACATCCAAATATTTGAAAAAAATCCATCCATCTCATCTCGCTTGTACCTACAATAACATCATTCATAATAAATGATCGTCATCCTCAATATTTGGTAAGATAATCAAAAACAGGTCTAACAGGTCAACAATGAAAAATCAAAATCATCAAATCTTAGGTCTAAGTCAGTACGTAAGCAAGTTGGTCAACTCTTTGTGTCGATAACTCATCATCCATTTGGTCCCATATCAATCATTTGAAATAATGCTTTGGATAAACGAAATGGCGTGCCACCATCCACTAACATGTCCTAGGATGAACCCTTCCTACAATAGGCATTATCTTATTGCGCTCATTCTAAGGACTTCTCAATGATATCCGAACAAGAGGATTTAGAGAAATAGGAATGGGGCGACGATCATTATCTTTTGTCTACTATGCTTGTTGGACATTCTTGTAATATAACCTTGGTGAATACTTGCTATGTTAGGTATGTATGGATGAGGTTTTGGGCAACTTGTTGACTATTACATTGATAGGTTATACCTTTCCATGTTTTGGTCCGAGGTGTTTGAAACTTCTAAAGTGCATCCTAGCAAGGTTTTTGTATGTCAGGTGTGAACAAGGATACTACTATTTGCTTGTCAATTCAAATTCCATCACACTAGGTACAACTCCATCTTGGTTTTCTATACCTTGATGCATTGTACCACCTGTGTTATCAAACATAAGAAAATTGGCCCTTTGAAAATCCCAATTCCTCGGAAAATCATCATCATCATTTGCATATTCATCATCTTGTGTCTCATTGAAATGAATTATTCTCCTCTTGCTCATCACACTAACAAAGTACTATGATAGTTAGTCATCATTGTCATCGATCCTACATCCACAAATCATTAGCATATTGCATCAACATATCACATAGGAAACATATGCATTGCATTTCCATCATCATATACACATATTATTATAAGCATTCTTCATAGATAAGCACATTCATTTTATTACATTGCATTCATTTTTACATTGCATTGCATCCATTGCATGGCATCACATTGCATTTATCACATAAATCATCACATAACATTCATTTGCATAAACATTTCATAACCATTTCACCATTATCATATTATGCATAATCATACACAATAGGTATATAAGCATTATAAATAATTCATTTGCATACATACTTGCATAACATTATAAGGTCATCTCACACATTGCATTCATTTGACATAGAACATCATCATCATTGCATATAGTACATCACATTAAAATGCATCACGTACATTACATTATCATTTAATATGATTAGGAAAATAATATTTGTTATTTTAAGCATCTTAAAACCATCTCATTTGCATTATATCACATAAAACATGACCATTGTATTCACATTTTACTAATCATCCATTTTATCTCATAAATAGCATCATAAATCATTCATTGCATAAATCATTACACATCATTATAAGCATAAATAGGAACATACAAAATTCATTCACATGCAAAGCGTACATCCATGCATAAACATATATAACCATAATTCACATAACATTTCATGTATATACCATATCATTTTGCATATTACAATCCATATCACATATCACATCACCATTTGATAATGATATAGACAACATCATTGCACGTCACATATATACATTTGCATATCATAGGTTAACATAATATATATCTATTAGTCATAAGCATAATGCATACAACATTGGAAATAAATACATCCATAAATACATCATATAGCATCATATAAGCATCATATAACATCATTGCACAACATATAGAAGTAGAATCATCCATGCATAAATAAATGGTACACATCGCATCACATCAAAATCATCATCGGCTCGTATATATATCATCAATAATGTAACTGTCATAGTACAAATAATAAATCAGATCATTGTACATGTATGTCAATCAGTACAAAAGGCCCATCGGGCTATCAAAAAGGAGCCCATAAGGCACAAAAATTATCGTATCATCTCGATCAAGCTCTATCCCCTGTATGCTACCCTCACCCCTATCACCGTGACCCTTTGCTAGTCTGTAGCTAGTCTGCTGTGAGTACTCTGGGACTTGTCCTCCTTTGGGTACGGCCTCATGATAATGCCTCTGATAGTACTCGGCCTCTCGGACGACATCCCTGGAAGACTGAACGAACACCGTACCCTGGGAAGAGGAGGCTGCCATACTCTCTAATTGTTGTCTCTTGCCTAGCTTTGTGGTTTCCTGTAACTCTGCAACCTGTCTCTGTTGAATGGATTGATCCCTCTCAGCCCTGAGCTGCTCTCTCTTGGCCCTAGCCTGATCTCTCTCAGCTGTCACGGCCTAGACCTGAGCCTGTAGCTATGCAATCAATGCATCTTGAGGATCCACCTGCCCTGCTAGTTGTACCTGAGGCTATACCTGAGGCTGCACCTAAGGTTGATCCTCAACCCATGGTGGTACACCTGGTGGCACCTGCTGCTGATCTAACATCAATACATCTCCCTGACCTGATTGAACTGGAGGCACAACCGGCTGGTCCTATCATGCATCAGCCCTCTGTCCTCGTCCTCCCCCTCTGCCTCTCACTCTTCGTTGATCTGGGATTGCTCCTGGAATAGTCAATCACAGGGGAGGCTGGAACCAATCCCTGTATGCCTGTGTCATGCCTGGATATGTAGGCCCCTGATCGTAGGCCCACGACCGAGCTACCAACTGCCTAAAACTGTCGACCACCTCTGAGGTAGGAATATACCACACCCATGAAACCTGTGTCATGGTGCGGGCAAAGACAACTACATAGTCATCATCAAGGTGATCCTGGGGCTCACCGAACTGACGCTGCACATGCTTAGGTAGGTACCTCTCAATGATTGTGTGCTCCCACCCCTGCATGTATCGGTTGCCATGTAAACACCTGCATCTCGTCAAGGACCCTTCTCTAGTAGGGGATCTCCTGCTCACTTGTGTGTGTGAAGGACACACTGCAATGCCACATGAGGGGATCATTGGGCATCATCAGAACAGTAACAATCCATGGTCAAAGCACACCAATGTGCTCCCATGCCCAAACGTGAAGAAAGGTCACCCCTGCTCCGAGTGCTTTGACATCCATGTACACGTACTTGTGCAGATCTCTATACAAAGAAGCTAGAAGCACTGACCCCCAAGAAAAACAGACCGATCTGTCTCAAACCATACACTCCCAGCAATATCCCCAATCGGGACTGAAGTATCGGCCTCATCTGTCAGGGGCAATGAGACCTAAAATGACCGTTCCAACAACTAGGCAGAAGGGAGGTGCCAGGACCTTGTGTCGCTCAAGCTCTATCTATCCCTCACAAAAAATGATGTCCTTTGTGGTGAGGACTCTGTGGCAAGCATCACACCCCTTGTCCATGTCAAAAATCACTCACCGACCATGAATCAACAATCTCAAAATACGCCAAATGTCCTCTAAGGTGACGGTGGCCTCGCCAGTGGGAAGATGAAATGAAGAGATCTTGTTGTGGTATCTCTTGGTCAGTGCTAACAACATCCCTAAGTGAGTGTGAATGGGTGCTATGTAAGCGATATACCATAACCCTGCGACTCGGAGTCAATCCTGATCCATGTCGCTCAGGTCCCGCAAGTAGCTGAATAGGTCTCGCGACCTGTGCTCTCGAGAGTAGAGCTCCCTCGCCGCATCCTACATCAAGGAAGGCCACCATGTTAAAATTTTTGAAAAATTATTTGTCGAGTGTTTGAAAAACCTCTCCAGCAGTGCAATCCGTGAAGGCGTCGCAGTTTGATTTCTAATCAAACTCCAATGCTAGGGCCTAAAAGACCAAAATTGCACCGCCGTGATGCACTTTCCCTCCTAGTGGCGCACTTTGAACAAATGCAAGATCGCTGCATCGCAGTTTCCAAACCACCCCGCCAGCCCTGAGCTCAGCGTCATAGTTTGGACTCTATTTTCAAACTCCAAACTACACCGCCATGACACTATTTGACACCGAGTGGCATAGTTTGATTTCTAAGTGGTGCTATATAGTGCTACTGCAGAGTGACCAACTTTAAAAGCATTAAATGAAGGCTAGAAATAAAAAAATGAAGCTCAAGTAAGGGTCACTTATCGGTGCCCCGATGCTAGGTGGTCGCTGGTACGTCCAAACTTGATCAGAAATATGCAAGGGAGGTTGTCATTGTGCCATATAGTCAAGAGGTCAAAGCTCAAATCTCAAGGTTGCTAAAGTGTGTGAAAATGACTTGAAAGTGACCCCTTGGGCCCCTTTTAAGCTTGAAAATTAGGGTTTTTTCACCCTAATTGGTTATCCTACTAGGGTTTTGGACCCTTGAACCTGTTTTTATCTAGTTGAGGCCTGTTTTACATCGTTTTATTATGTTTAGACACATTTTTGGCCTCCTGGAGCCTTTTCGGACCTGTCGGGCACCTTGTCATCTTTTTTCGCGAGATCATCCAAAAATTGAAATTTTCGTCCAATCTCTCGAGGGGGCAATATATTGGCATGTTTTCTCTCGCCAAGCAGTAGTGGGGAAAGTTTTTAAATAACGAAAATTTTCAACTTTGATCAAAATCGTTTATTCTTTGAACCAACACAACAAGTGCATTGCTTCAAAGAGGGGCAAAATATAGACACGTAAAATATACCAATTGACATTATGCATATGATCTTGACTACTAACATCATTTCATCTTGAATCATCCTTTGGTCTAACCATTTAATCAAATCCCCTTATCTGATTAAATTCATCAATATTCCTCTCTTAATTAAAGAAATCATTTTATCTAATTAAGTCACTCTATTTTGTTAATTAAATCAATCCATCTAATCTAATTATCCCTATTTAATTAAATAATTAATTTTATTTGATTAAATATCTAAAGTCTATCTATTAAATTAAATAAATTAAAACCTTATTTGATTTAATCTAACATCATCTCTTTTAATTAAATAAAATCAAAATCTTTATTTAATTAATGTCTTATCACATTCTTCTCATTATTTGATTTAAATAAATCCTAAAATCTAAGTCAAATAAGTCACATCACCTAATCTCCTATTAAATTAATTAACCCTTGATTAATTTAATTCTAATTCATGTCCCATCCTCTAAATTTTGGAAGTTGCACATGAAAATAGATTTAATTCATATATTAAATCTCTATTTTCCTCACAAGGCATCATTTGGAATATCCTTCAAGTTTGAATTCAAAAAATCCAAGTGGAAATGTACATCCAACAAGGCAATAACTCCATCTTACATGTCCTTTTCCTTGAGCCAAGTGGCATTTATTGCATTTCCATTCCCTCTTGCAAGTCATTTCAACAAATTTGAAATTCAAAAATATGCATTTATTGGCACAATCCTCAAAACTTGCACATCCTCCATCCACTCACAGATTGACAAGAGGCATCTTGCCATTGGATGAATGTTAGTCCCACATTGCTAAAATTTGGACATTCATCCATCTTGGAATTCTATAAATAAAGGCTCATATCCTCATTTTATCATCCACAAATTAGGAAAAGTTATTATGCTAAAATATTTAGCCATTTCCATCAAACATCATTGAGTTCTTAGCTAGGTTATGCACGTTTTTAGCTTGGAGCACTCAATCTTCATCAGCAAAGTGGATCATTCATCAATCATCATCAACACATATCAATCTTGCATCATAGGAATTGGGAAAGGGCCAATTTTTACATCAAATTGGCACCAATTCCCCCATGGGATCATGAGTTTGCAAATTTAAATTTGGATTCAATCTATTTTGTTGGTTTCATTGTGTTCTTCATTGTTTATTTTCCTAACTTGAGTCTTGTAAATGGATTTCATGGGGAATCCTTGTTCATGCTTGTAATTGACTAACTAATGTGTTTATTCATTGTGTTTTTCAAGTATTCTGATTGGGGTTCACACAGTAGGAACCAACCTACTAGAGACACCAATCCCCAATATAAAGATCCGAGCACCAACTCAATAAGATACCAATCCTACCATATTACAAAGATATGATATGTAGATCTTCAATATAGATTACACAAATTGCTCTTGATCTAAACTTACTTTAGACATTAAATTACACATCATATGATATTATGATAAAGGCACACAATGATTAGGATGCAACTCCCATTACATTACCCAATTTTTTTCCAAATCATTCACATCTAAACTATGATGATTATCCATTATATACATCCCAGAACATTAACACCATTTTGTATCATCCAAGAATCCATTAACACCATTTGTAATTAGCTAGATTAGCTAAGGTGGACCTAAATTAAAATTGGTATGAAACGTGTAATGGTTTGGTCCTAAATCAATTTTTTTGCCACCAATAATACATGATGTTTAGCATTTCCTTCAAAGATCTTAACCTGGACATATTTCATCTTCACACACTTCGTCCAGTTGGTGCATGCTTCCCTTCTCTAGTGAAAACACTCAAACTCTATTCATAGATAACCAGTCAACACATACAACACTTTGTTACAAACAACTTATTATTTGCTAAGAATCCACTTTTGAAACTTTGGAAATTGATATAATATGAGTAGCTTTACTTTAGGTTCAAGTAGCAGGGCATAACATTCAACTGTGATAGAATATAGAGAAGAACACTATTAATACAATATATTACAATTCATGAGTAACAATCCATTACATACTTCTATAAACACTTCCAGACTACTTCTAACAACATGAATAGATACAAGCATGATATTTCACATTCTTCTTCATAGTTTAGTTCACCCTAGCATTTTGTTCACAAAAGATCTGACATGGCATAAGCAATTAAAATTGAATTAGAACTCACCAATCTATTGACATCATTCATTTGACATCAATGAGTACCTTTGAAATAAATGACAACATATGTTCAATAGGTGATTTTGTGATAGCACATTTGAGCAAAGAAAGTTTCCCTCAAGGAATGTATAACAAGTTGAAGTGAAAAAAGATAGGCCTATATCTAGTGTTAAGAAAGTTATACATACGTACATATATATGTGTGTGTGTGTATCTCCAATATTCAATGTTGTTGATTTTTATAGATATTATGAAGGGAAAATAAGTACACAAGGAGATACATATTCAAATTTGTAGAATGCACAAGAATGGATACAACAGTTTCTTGAAAAGAAGTTATAAGAAGTGGAAAAAGTGATACATTCTCGAGTGATAAAAAGAACAAGGGGAAAAGAGTACAAGGAATATTTGATCAAGTGGAGGAAAAAAATAGCTAATGAAGCTACTTGGGTGAATGCTTCAGAACTTGGGAAGTATGGAATTCCTATTCTAGACTCACTAAAATGTTCACGAGTTCTTCAATCATGAAACATTTCAATTACCAAACATGTTTGATGTAGAAGCATCCAAGTTCATGAGAAATATTGTATCAACCAAAAATATTTCAAGTTTAGTTTCAATTCAATTTAGTTTTTTTGTGCTTCTATTGGTTTTCTACAACTACTTGGGAGAATTTCTAGACTTATATTGGTTAAATTTGTCTAAGGCTAAAAGCATTGGAAAAAATTGGGAGGTTTCATAACCCATGTTGGCTTTTGAAGAGTTTTTCACCACCTCATTGGCTTCTAACAAGCTTCTTGGAAGGTGGAAATGGAGTTAGATCATAGTTTCAAAACCATCATTGGGATTTGACAAGGTTGTCACAACCTTGTTGGCACCCAAAACACTTATAAAAATATTTGAAGAAATTGAAGCAAAGGACTTATCGATAGCATCACCAGTAGCATCATCATGAAGAAGAAGAAAATTAATTTACAAAGGAATTTTAACATTTGAAGTTGGTTTTGAAATTAATGTCAGCTCTCGATGAGGTTGTCACAACCTCATTGACACTTGAAAAGGTTGTCAAAACCTTATCAAAATGCAACAAAAAACACTCACAACCTTCATAAAAATTAAGGAAAAATTTCAAGGATGGCATGATGAAGATGTTGGAGGAAAAATTGAATGTTGAATTTCTAACCTAATTTTGAAACCATTTTCGAAAGATGATAGGGTTTCTTTGATGCAATACTAATTATCAACAACCATCATTCATCAGGGAAACTTTTGTTCCAAACACTTCTTGGGGAAGATCAAATTGAACAAGTAACAAATTCACTTATCTTTTCATCAAAAACTCTACAAATTCACTTATATACTCATCAAAATCCAACAAGCCAAACCATTCCATTAGCATTCCATCTCTGAATCAGACTCAAAAACCTCTTTACCATCATAAAAGTAACTGAAACCAATCAACAACCTGATTAGACACTCTAGCTTCCTCAAACCACTCAACTTGCTTCAATACTTCTCAAGGATTCAAGACATCATTTATGGAACTCAGACCCACAACTTTTGTTTCCCTTATAAAACATCTTAAACATCATTTTTTGTCAGAAAATAAACCATACATACTGTCATATTATTCTGTTTTTTCAAACTTTCAAAATCATTCACTAAAGACACCATTTTTCCTTCTTCGTTTCATATTGCCTCAAGTACTAAACTTCCAACCCTTACCAACCCTTTGCACACTTCTATTGTCATCATTTTGATAGAAGTAAATCAACACAAACATTTACAACGGACTTCCCATCATTATTTTGAACATTCATTCATTTAACAATCATTTCCTAGTAGCACAACAACTTACTCAAAATGGGTATATCTAGCCACCCTTGTAGAAAATACACAAACCCTCTACTATTCCAGGGACCCATTTTTCTTAAATTTAACATACTTTAAAATCCATAGCACTTGTTTTGAAAAGAATGTTTGAAATTAGGATTGTACCACTAAAAATGCACATAATTAGGCCACTTTTGTGAAGCAAAAAACCAACTCCAATTCATTAAATAACCTTAAATAGTCTACATTCATATCCCAAAACTTAGGAATCATCAACTTTTAGAGGCTAAAGTACTCAAATACATGTTCTTTGAAACCCTTAATAATAGGCTTTCTTAACACATAAGAATGAGGGTTTAATAGTTTAGTATGTTCCAAACCTTATCATACTTTGCCACTACTTTTTTCTTATTTAGATACATCTTCCCATGCCTTAGAAACAACTTTCCAGCCTCCTTGAATGGTCTTTCCTAAATATCCGACTTGTAGCCATCCATGTTCATGAGAAAACTCTGTATTTTTCCTGTGGGGCAGTGACCAAACTCTGATTTCTTGTCTTCCTTATTCCAAGACACACTTCAAAACACATAGAACATATTAAAAAATCTCTAACCTATCCATCCCACCAATATTCTAACCCTACATTGGTGTGATGGTGAGTTCCACCCTCACAAGACTCTCAAACCCTTAACTGGGTTTTTAAACTAGTTTTACAAAATTGACTAAGTTTGGCACTAAACACAAGTAGAACCTCACAAAATCAACTTGTCTTAAAGGCTCACACACTACTTTAGGAAATAATAGCAAGATTACAACCACAAAACTAATGTACAGTCCATACAGGACTAGTAAAAGACATAAAACTCAGAAAAATAACAAAACATGGAACTTTATTGCAAAATTTGGACCAAGATTACAAAGTATGATCTCTTCTTCGAATTTACAATGCTTTATAGAGACCTTTCCATTAGTTTTTTCAATTTTCCTTTCATCTCCAACTGACTAACCAACTTCTACATCGAGGTGAACCTTCACATTCCTTTGTATTTTGAATTTTACAAGTTTTGCCATTTTTGCAATTTGTGCAATAAAACCACAATATTTGAAATTTGACTTATCAAACCCCCTAATGACCTATTGGAGACTTCAAATACATCATTTATGACCTCCTAGACCTCTTTATAATTTTTTACAATTGAAAGTTCAATTTGTTTTTACAATTTTTCCAATTATAGGAAACTAGTGAGCAAGGTGCTCTGCACCATACAACCAGCCAACAAAACTATCCAAGTCCCTTGGAAACTTATTGCTTCAACCTTGCTTGTACCTACAAAAAATCCTCCAAACTGCCTTGGAATTCTTCTTCTTCTTTTCTCTTGAATCTTCATTTGTCTTTGTCTTGGTTCCATTCTTTTTCTTCATCTTTTCCTTTATGCATTTGCCTTTTTCCTTTCTCTTTTTCTTTCTCATTCTCTATCATCACGTTTACATTCACTACTCAAAAGGACACATGACTGTCCTTTCACAACTCTTTTCTTTCCACTAACTTTTTCCTCAACCAAGGACATAGGATTATCCTTGCAAACTTTCCTCTTTCTTTCACAATTCATCCTTGACCTTCTCTAACCAACTTGTCCTCATCTTTCATCTTCTCAACTACTCCCATCAGTGGAGTACTCTCATCAAGCTAAAACTTCAAGTGCTTCATAATTAGGTATCCATCTGGTTCTAACTACAACACAACACAACTCAACAAACTTCCTTGCCTCACCTAGGTGTCTTTGTTTTCTCTCCCTAGTCTTTTGGCAACCATCAACTAGGTTCTTTCTTAACCTATACAGAACCACAAACTCACAAACTTTCTCTCTGCAACTTAGATGGATCAAGCACCTACAACCAAACTCAACAAACCATCAATTCAACCAACCAAAAAAGCCTTGCTAGCTCTAATACCAATTTGATGCAATACTAACTATCAACAACCATCATTCATCAGGGAAAATTCTATCCCGAACACTTCTTGGAGAAGATAAAATTGAACAAGCAAAAAATTTAGTTATCTTTTCATCAAAAAACTCTACAAATTCACTTATCTACTCATCAAAATTCAACAAATCCCTTGGCCATCCACAAAACATCAACAAGACAAACCATTCCATCAACATTCCATCTCTAAATTAGACTCAAAAACCTCTTCACCATCATAAAAGTAACTGAAACCAATCAACAACCTAATCAAGCACTCTGACTTCCTCAAATCACTCAACTTGCTTCAATACTTCTCAAGGATTCAAGACACCATTTATGGAACTCAAACCCACAACTTTTTTTGCCCTTATAGAACATCTTAAACATCATTTTCTGACAGAAAATAAATCATACATACTGTCATATTATTCTGTTTTGTCAAATTTTAAAAATCATTCACTAAAGACACCATTTTTCCTTCTTAGTTTCATATTGCCTCAAGTACTAAAAAAACAATACTTGACTTCCAACCCTTACCAACCCTTTGCACACTTCTATTATCATCATTTTGACAGAAGTAAATCAACACAAACATTTACAAGGGACTGCCCATCATTATTTTGAACATTCATTCATTTAACAACCATTTCCTAGTAGCACAACAACTTACTCAAAATGGGTATATCTAGCCACCCTTGTAGAAACTCAACAAACCCTCTACTGTTCTAGGGACCCATTTTTCTTAAACTTAACATAATTTAAAATCCATAGCACTTGTTTTGAAAATAATGTTTGAAATTAGGACTGTACCGCTGGAAATGCACAAAATTAGGCCACTTTTGTGAAGCAACCAACAAAAAACCAACTCCAATTCATTAAATAACCTTAAACTATCTACATTCATGTCCCAAAACTTAGGAATCATTAACTTTTAGAGACTAAAGTACTCAAATACATGTTGTTCTTTGAAACCCTTAATAATAGGCTTTCTTAACACATAAGACTGAGGGTTTAATAGTTTAGTATGTTCCAGACCTTCTCGTACTCTACCACTACTTGTTTCTTGTTTAGAAACATCTACCCATGCCTTAGAAACAACTTTCTATCCTCCTTGAATGGTCTTTCCTCAGTTTCCAACTTGTACCCATCCATCTTCATGAGAAAACTTTGTATTTTTCCTGAGGGGTAGCGACCAAACTCTGATTTCTTGTCTTCCCTGTTCCAAGACACACTTCAAAACACATACAACATATTAAAAACTCACTAACCTATCCATCCCACCAATATTCTAACCCTACATTGGTGGGATGGTGAGTTCCACCCTCACAAGACTCTCAAATGCTTAACTGGGTTTTTAAACCAATTTTACAAAATTGAATAAGTTTGGCACTAAACACAAGTAGAACCTCACAAAATCTACTTGTCTTAAAGGCTCACACACTCCTTTAGGAAATCATATCAAGATTAAAATCACAAAATTGATGTACAATCTATATAGGACTGGTAAAAGACATAAAACTTAGAAAAATAACAAAACAGGGAACTTTATTGCAAAATTTGGACCAAGATTACAAAGTATGATCTCTTATTTGACTTTACAATGCTTTATAGAGACATTTCCATTAGTTTTTGCAACTATCCTTTCATCTTCAACTAACTAACCAACTTCTACACCGAGGTGACCCTTCACATTCTTTTGTATTTTGAATTTTACAAGTTTTGCCATTTTTGCAATTTATGTAATAAAACCACATTATTTGAAATTTGACTTATCAAACCCCCTATTGACCTATTGGAGACTTCAAATAGATCATTTATGACCTCCTAGACCTCTTTATAATGTTTTATAATAGAAAGTTCAATTTGTTTTTACAATTTTGCCAATTATAGGCAACTAGTGAGCAAGGTGCTCCTGCACCATTTGAGAACCTATCGAACCTCTAACAAAGGCCCCAAAAGTGTTCTCAATTCCCGTATTTTAAGGAAATTCTAACCTATGTCATTAAGAGGTGATTAAAATAATCGGTTATAACAATCAAATTTTCAAATGTAACTGATTGTAGAAGATATATAAAGGAAGGAGAAACATATTTCTATAGAACATGGTTAAGGATGAAGATTGAAAATAAGAAAGAGGAAAAAACACTGTGTTGGTGGATATATTTTTGTAATGCATATCTGATTGTAATTTCATTTCTAGATTTGAACAAAATTGCAATTTATTTTTTTTGTATAAATTTATGTGTTTAGTTGATAGATTTGGCTATCTGATAAGACCCCTATTTCTAGACCACATCAAAAGACACACTAAATAGAAATCCAAATGTCCATGTATTCTCTTTTGGTCTTAGATGTTGATGCAATGCTCAAGCAATCAATTGATATGATGTTCTAATTAATAATGAATTCATATCCAAAATGAATTAATGCTTTGTCTTTTTATACAACACCATTGTGCAACAATTTGAATATTTTGTGCTTGAGTCGATATTGGAAATAAGTTGGCTTAGGCCCATAATTAAATTTGAACTTTTAGATAAGGGGGTCAAAATTACATGTGTAGTTTTAGGCTAGGTTCAAAATCATAATTATGATTATAAACTAGAATAAGAAACAACAATTATGAAGGCCAAGGTTCAAACTATTGAAAAATAATAGCTCATAAACAAATAAAGTTTAGATTTAATGTCAACTCTTACACAAAAATATATTATGTAAACAAAAAAATATTAATCCAAAACAAACAATAAAAATATTATAAATATAACTTTCGCCCAAACAAATTACAATTATATAAACATCATTAAAAAAATACAAGCATTCTTATTTAAAAAATGATTATATTGAATCTCAATAATATTTAAAATCTTAATTAAATGATTGATCAATGCAACTTGTTTGGTTTTGATTTATTAATTATTTTTGTCGTGGTGCAATCATGAATATTTATCTTTATGACTTTACCATTAAATCTACACCATGGAAACAAATATATATTTACACCTAACATAAGACAAGGAAGATATTTTATGAACTTCGAATGATTTATATTTTAAATAATTTATATGATACTTTTCTATCATATTAGATAGTCAATGAGATTATTCTTGTCTTTTTGTAGGTTAAATAATTTATATTTTGTTATTTTTTTTAATGAAATAGTGGTATTTAATTATTCATTTTCCTTTGATTAAGGGTTGTGTAGCCATTAGTTGTTATTGTGCATTATATACAAATATAATTAATATAATTTTTAATTTTTAATTTCTATTTTATTATTTAAATATTTTAAAAGATGGAAAAAATCTGTAATGGAGATTTTATTAGTTAGATCAATTTTTATTGTTTTATTATTATTTTGAATTAGTCAATTTAATTTTATTGGAGTTGCAATAGAAATTAAGTTTTGACTTTTAGTTATTTATTTATTTATTTCAGATTTAAATATTAATATTGATGATGTGATAGTTAGGTAAATATTAAATATATGTAGGAAAGAGAGAAAATGTTTGATATGATTATATTTAATATATATTTAATTGTTATTTTTTATTTTTTTTATTTTAGTTGATAAGAATAATGTTAATAAAGAGTAATGAAAGAAATTAAATCAACAAAATAATAAATAATTATACTGCTATAATATTTAACTAAATAATTAGTATATATCTCAAGTACATCTAATCATATAGGTAGTGAGAATGGTTAAAAGGATATAAAGGTGATCAATGTGATATAGAAACTAATTAAAAAATAGAAAATTTAGACATATTTCTACTACACGATTTCCCCCTAAAGATTAAAATTGCATTCTTTGTAATTTCCTTTGCCACATTTCATGTTCATTTTAATTTCCTTGGCACATGTGTGTTTTAACCCCTTTTTAAAATTTTAACCTTCTTTTGTTGTCATACTTAGTTGTGTCCTATTTTTTGCATCCCCTCGATCCCTTCTACATGTTTTAATTTGTAATTAATGTGTTGACCTTTTTCATCATCCCTCATCCCTTTCACCTTGCGACTATTGTATTCCTTTAATGAAATTATTTGATGAGATCCTATACTTGAAACCTAGTGCAATAACCACCTTTGAGCTTCTAAAATCTTTGTTTAAAAGAATCTTAATGAGTGGGAACCACCACTATTGGGTGTAAAACCTTCCCCTTCATTGGTACTATAAAGTTGAGCCATTTTAGTCCTTAGAACTCCTTGCCATAAGGCATAGGGAGGAGGTGATATCCTCATTCTCTAATTATGTCTAAATTTTCACCATATATTCATCCAATTAGGACAAACATGGTAAACTAGAAGTTCTAAGTTTTAAATCCCTTGGCCTTGTTTGAAATGGTATCACTACTTCAATACCCATTTGACCTACATGGACTCTAGCCAAATTATCCTCCACCAACCTTGCCTTATCAATGGTAATATCTAGAGTCTCAAGTTCCAAAACTTGAACACCACTAATGATACAAGGGTTCAAATCACTCACAAAATTGCAAGCCAAAAAATTATCATCCTTAGTTGCACTTGTATATCGTTTCAACTTGAAGAAGTGATTATCATATGTTCCACTATAATACCCAACTACCAAAGCTAATGGAACTCATCCACATGGTATTGCCTAAAATTCTTTAAAATATAATGAGTATAAAACCTCTTCAAGAATTTTTCCTAAGAAATTGTGATAATAGATAGGTGGTGCTTTTGCTCCTCACATCACTAGGTGGAAGAATAATTACATAAATACATGATAATATATCTATACTTAGCATTACTTAACATAAGGGTGCATCAAAAAATAATGGTCAAGGTGTAACGCCCCACCGCGCAAACCCCAAAGGATAACTAAAAATGTAACAATTTTTTTTTTGAAAACATAAAGAATAAACACTAAATATACTAATGCAACTAACATAACTAATGATTACAAGTTAAACACCTAAGTCCCTTGGGGTACACGAGGTGAATAACAAAATTGATAAAAATAAATTTACCAATTCTACTAACGTAACCCATCCTTTCACATGTCATCATTTAAACATTTATTAAAGATAAGCAATAGGACAAGAATAAACCATATTGAAAACTATACATGCATTCATAACAAATTGTACTTGGAAATCTAAAGAGCATATTTTCACAAACTTAACACAACATCAAGGATATTTACAATTATGGATAAAGCATGAATTACATAATGTGATTATACATTACATCAATCTATGAGTATATCTCATTGAGCAATTACTTAGAATTACATCATAAGTCTACCCAATACATGGGAGAGTAACATATCAATACAAAAAGCATAATATAAGTACAAGTATACATCTAGAAACATATAAACTCTAGATCAAGCTATCTCTGCAAAACTCTACACTGAAAAAGTACAACTGCAAGATAGGGAACCCAACAAGGTACATCCAACGTTCCACCCGACCACCTCTGTGCTAGGAGTAAATGAGAAAGGGTCCCCGACCAAGAACATCCAATCAAATACACAAGACTAAAATCCAAGCATGGAAAGCTAAAACACTCATATAGGAAAACATAACAATAATATATCACCAAACATATCAATCAACCACTTCCAAAACATAACAACCATAAATCACCAAAACATATCAATAGACCACTTCCAAAAGTTAGCAATAAAAACAACTCAAGGGAATACTAGAGGAGAGTGTCATCGCACAATCCTACATAGGTTATCCTGAATTCCTTTCTCTAGGCACCGCCCCCATCTATGGTTATCCAGCCAACCTCTCTAGGCGCTGGCCCCATAGGGTGAATCGTGCAGAACCGTTAACCTCTTGTGGAGATGAGGCAACGATCTTGGCAACCACAGCCTTCTCAGCCCACCTTTAGTCTGTGAAAGCACTAATAGGTGGACAAGGTGTCCACAATTATCTTGTTAATGTTTAACTACCCACCCCCTAATTAATTTATTAGGTTATCACTTATTACTCAAACTCTATTGTGGGTTATCCTGATAGCCCCTTTGTGCGTCGACGCCCACGTAGAGCCACTCTCCCTAGAAACCCAAAACATAACAACAAATTCCAAGGAGTTGTACCCACAAGTAATCTAAAACACAAAGTAGAACAATCGCAAGGAAAAACCATCTCGCCAAAAATCATATGAATCATCTCCCATAAAGACAGGTACAACCCAAGTGTAAACTTAAAATCGAAACAAGTATTAAATAAAAGGATCACATATAAAACCACCATATTCTCATGCCTTGGAAGTTTTAGCAATAACCTCATCTCCTATAGAAAGATCGACTAACTTAAGGGCCCCCACATGCTTATAATCGAACTCAAGGAAATCAACAAAGAACTCAAAGAAAATCAAAGAACTAAATATTTATTCAACATCAAGATTTTGTTAAAGAATGCAAATTTACTATACTTAACAATCACATTAAGATAACTCATTGCATGAAATCCATCATAGAAGTTAAACTATCAGTTTACTCAATTTATTTCATTAATTAAAAACACTCGATTGGATTTGATAAAAATATTTCTTCCAATTTTTCCACTAACAACATGAAGTCATTATAAATAACCTACGTTGTATTTTTCCATAATTTTGACCAAGTGTATATATATATATATATATTTCATTTATTATCACAATTTAAATTAACATTATAAAAATAATCCACATAATTATATATATACATATACATATACATATATATGTACACATATATACATATATATATATATATAATATATATATATACATACATATATAAATTTAAAATAACAAATTTAATTTGAATTAAATTTAATATATTTAAATCTTTAAATATAAATTAAAAACGAATTTAAATAAAAGAAAAATATTTTAAAAAAATTTGCAGCCCCTTGGGAGGGCCGCATCCTCCCTGTGGGGAGGCCGCAACCCCACCAAGGTTGTGACCAACAACCTATGGTTGTGCGCAGCCATGGGAGTGGGGGGGTACGACAGCAGCCGACCCTCCCCCCCAAAAAATATATATACTATAAAAAAATAAAAAAAATGCTTTTGTTTTTATATATTTTCTTTAAAATATTTTTTATATATATATTTTTTAAGAAAAAGAAATCTCTGGTAAAAGAAAGGATAAATACTTCCCAAAAATCTTAGGAATAATCAGAGATTTTCAACAAAATAATTTAAATTCTTAACAATATATAAGGTGTATATATATATATATATATAT
>VDFB02196723.1:31756-60388 GCA_007258455.2 Sequoia sempervirens | reverse complement strand
TCATGGACTAAAGTGCAATCCTTTTCATATAGGAAACACTATAATCATGTATAATTATTATCATGAATTTATCGCATGATATGGTTAATTATTTTTATTGGTCCATCATTCTTGGTGAATTGGTGATGGGTGTCATGTGTTTCATTGTACTTTTTCACAACTTGTGCACATGAGTGTGTAATGCAACATATAAATGTCATATTTGTGACACACAAAAATTGTATTCCTAATTTTTCTCCATTAATGTCTTTAAAAAAGCTTGCGACAATACATTTGGTATCAAATCCCAAGTTATAACATTCAGATTTATGTGTTACGTTTTTTATAGCATGTTTCTATATGTTTATTTGCTAGCACATTGCTATATGTTTTCCAATGTGTTGTCAATTGTGTGTTTGCTAGTGCATTTCTAGTTTTTCATTTATCATTAGTTTGCTAGTGCTTTTCTAGTTGTATGTTTGCCAGTGGGATGCTAGCAGTGCATTTTCTAGTGTTTTTCTACTTGTGTGTTTTCTAGCATGATTATAGTGGAATTTTTTCTAGATGTATACATTCTTGAGTATGTATCTTTCTTTTGGTCAAACAACCACCCCCTATTTTTCTTTGTTTCAGATAATACCTAGGAGACATCCTCTTTCACAACCAAGTTGCATTGGTTAGAACATAAAATATTATTTCAATTACACCAAAAGAAAGATACATACTCAAGAATGTCAGGGTCGCCATGATCCATCATTCGATTTGGCACGTAAACATAGGGGCATATCTTGATTTGTTGCATGATATTATCTTCTTGGTTGTCCTGCGTATTACCCACCAAGATCCTTGTGGTCTTGTGTTATCCTGGGGTATCCTTTGTGTTTGTGGTTTTCTAACATTGGCCCTACCAAAGCCCCTGTGACTTTGGAATGTTGGACTAACCTTTTGTTTGTTGTGTTAGTCCCATGCATGTGATCATAAGTTACCTTGGTTCTTCATACACTAGTGCATAGTATCTCATTCTATATCAAATTTAGTGCTCATTACATGGCAGCATAATGCATAACAATTAAATTGCTTGATTTAATCACTCTCCTTTCATATTCCCCATATCCCATCCTCTAATCTATCATTTTCCTCTATCAACATCCCCCCATCTCCTCACCCTCCATCTTTCCACTCCATTCATCCTTCATCACTCCTCATCTATTTATCATATCCATTTTCATCCCTTCACTTCCTCCATCTTCATCATTTCATCATCTCTTCAACCTTCTTACGATAATATATATTTGTTATTCTAAGCATCTTTTCATCAATCCTCATTGTGTCATCATCTCTTCAATCTTCTTAGGATAATATAGATTTGTTATTCTAAGCATATTTTCCTTCATCATCTTCATTCATCTCAGCCATCTCACATCTCAATCCAACCCTCATCCATTCAACCTATCACAAATCATCTAATCACATCCTTGGTCTTGTTCCCAACCTTGATCCAATCATCATCATCGTCATCATCATTGAGATGTATCCTTCCCTATCCTTTCATGTTTTTTTGGGATGTATCCTTCCCTCATTGACACCACTTTCATCATCATCATCGGGATGTCTCCTTCCCTATCCATTGTTGTTTTTTTTGGGGATGTATCCTTCCCTCATCAACAACACTCTCATCATCATCATCGGGATGTATCCTTCCCTATCCTTTTGCATTGTTTTGGGATATATTATTCCCTCATCAACAATTCTCCATCCATCATCAATCCATTTTGGCTTATAGCTTGATTGGGGCAACATCACCTTTGTCCTTAATCCATTTGTGCTTTCTTTTATCTCTTCACCTTGGGATGTATTCTTCCCTCATCAACAACACTCTCATCATCATCATCGAGATGTATCCTTCCCTATCCTTTTGCATTTTTTTTGGGATATATTATTCCCTCATCAACAATTCTCCATCCATCATCAATCCATTTTGGCTTGTAGCTTGATTGGGCCAACATCACCTTTTTCCTTAAATCCATATTTGGTTGCTTTTATCTCTTCATCTTACCGTCCTCTATTCTATTCATCACTTTCCATCATCTTATCCATTTCAAGAGCACACCCATGTCCTCTTGAGGGGGCATCCTAAATCCCTAATCTTCATCTTCATTCCCATCATCTTTCTTCCTAGTCACTTCTTCAAATGACTAGGGAATCTCCCCCAATCTAACCATCTTCTTCCAATTTCTATGTTTTAATCTTCTTTGAAATGGTGCTACTTTGTAACACCATCTCAAAGAGGGGAAAAATGTAGACACTAAAAATTGACCACTTTAATTTGGTCAATTTATCCCTAATTCAACTAATGTCATATCCTCTATATTAATTAAATAATACCCTATTATTTAACTAATATTCATTAGCCCATATCCCTTCATCCTAATTTATTTCTTCTATCCTCTTTAAATCCTAGCCTAAAGTAAATAATTACCTTTAATTATTTACTCCTATCCCTTATCCCTTTTCCTCTAAAGAATTAAATAAATAATCTATTTATTTAATTCCCCTCATGTCACATCCTCCATAACTTTTTTCTAATCCTAATTAATTTGCATAATCCTATATTAAGGATGTGCATATTCCTAATCCTTGATTAGGGAGGTGTCACATCCTCCATAAAATGCAAGTGGATCATTAACCCTCATTACCCACCTAATCATTTTCCTAATCCCTCACTTACACAACCTAATCATTGATTAGCTATCCTAACCTACCCTTTGGTCAACTCTCCCCATTCCCCAAGGAATTTTTAATTCCTTTTTGTCTTCCCAAGGTCCTTTTGAGGAATTTTTAATTCCTCTCCAATCTCCCAAGGAATATTAAATTCCTTTCTCTTTCCCAAAGAATATTAAATTCCTTTTATCCTTTCCATGCACATTAAAAAGGAATTTTTAATTCCTTTGGTCAACTCTTGATCTCAACCCTTGATCTTCCTCCCCTTTTCAATCTCCACTATCCATTCCATCTCCCTTGCTAAATTACTAACACTTAGCCATTTTTGCAACACTAACCATTCTCAATCATTCATCATCTCAATCTCTCAAGCATACATCTAGCCTCCATAGCCAAATCCACTACACTTAAATCCAAATCAAGCAAAATCAAGTTGTTATGTTGTTGAAATCAATCTAGGAGCACACATATCAAGCCATCAACGAGGGAAAACAAATTCATAAAGCTCAAACAAGGTAAAAATTGGTTTTATTGTCATTTTAAGTTTGAGTTTCATCTTGATTGTTTTGTTTTGTTTTTATCCTTTTGCTTGAGTTTATTTATTGCATTTTAGATAGGGTAAAAAAACTGCACACACCAATATCTTGCGACTATGACTTGCTCAACTATACTTAGAAGTGAGTGAGTGTGTAAGCTCAGTTAGGTTTCATTAAGGGTTACCTGACCAATCACTTCTCTTGAGTGATACTTCCCTTCTCTTCTAGAGGATTGAATATGTCCCTACAACCAACTTAGTACAACACCAAGGTAGTTAGACATTCATAGTAAATCCATTTGCATCATAACACATTTGTATGAACAAAACCTTAAAATTTTCATATTGCAATACATAGAATTTCACTAATTCAAAACATATTCATTCTTTTGAAATCAATAACATCTTATTGCATATTCACATATTTCATTTACCTAACAAACATATTGAAGTCACAATTTATATTTATCAACATTTTCACTCATAATGGTAAAAGTAACTTGGTAGTTATGAAACAAAATTTAACACTTGATCCATCCTTTTTTTCTTTTATTTTCTTTCTCTCTTTGAGTCTTTGACATTGTATGATTGAGTATCTTGTCATTATTGCATATATATGTTTAACATAGGCATGTGTCTCTTTGTGCCTTTGTTGGTTTTACCATGAGACCTTAGATCTTGGGGGCTTGATCACCCTCCTTGACCTTTTTCATCTTATCTTTCCAATGATTGTACAATTAGACCTCTTGATTGTCTACTTTAGTGTGATTTTGATGCAAGGTCATCCTCTCACTAAAGTGGGGGCTAAATGTAGTGTAGAAAAATGTATCCCTTTACATTTTCACACTTGTTTGGTCCCTCCTAATTAAAATGGACTTAATAATGCCTTAATTTAGTGTTGAAAAATGTATCATTTTACATTTTCACACTAATTTGGGCCCTCCTAATTAAATTGAACTTAATTATGCCTTAATAAGCCTTCTTATTCATTTACAAGCCTAATAAATTACATTTTTCAAAGGGGAAACCTGACAATAATTAATTCCAATACATAATGTAAGGAAACTATGCAGCCATGTAATGACAATTTCCACATAACCCAAATCTAAAACATGCAAGTAAAATACTCAACATCAACATGCAAGAGAATAGACAACATACCCATCAAAGATGACACAAGATATACCCTGGGAAAACCCTCAAGAGGGAAAAAACCCAGCCTCCAAAAGCATCCACACTCCATGTATTATTCAGCAATGAAAACCCATTACAATACATCTGCAGAGACTCCATGAACACTTCTAAAGCACAAGCTCTTCATGCATTCCATGTGACCAAGCATGAATCCACACATCCCATGCCATGCTTCAAACCCTCACACATGCACAAGCTCAACCTTGACCAACTTTTTGATCCAACCTTTATCCAACCCTAAACAACTACCCTTGTGGTTGCTTTTATAGAAATAAGCTCCCACAAAACCACCAAGTGGTATTACATAAACCATGTGCCCAAAACCATACAACATCATGTGACCCCACATTTAATATTGGGTACTTTATTATTTTATTATTATTCCCCAATATTAAATAATTACATTTTACAATTATGTCCCAATGTTACATACAACAAAGTGGCCCCAACATTATAACTCCTTGTGATGCACATTCACCTAGAAAACCCCTAGGTGCACCACACACATAATAAATAAATAAAACATTACAAACATTATGCAAGGTGTACAACACCTAATTCTAACAATCTCCCACTTGTTGTATACATTGCATAAGGGGGTAACAAATAAACTCCATAGGCAACATGTACAATCCTGGAATCCAAGTGCTCCATGTGCTCCATCAAGATACCTGTAACAAGAACCAAGGTGACCACCATCTCATCCATGAATGCTCCCATCCTCCACCATGCCAACTGCACTAAGATATGAACACATCCAAAGAGATGTCACACTAACTGTCACAAAGAAGCATAAACCTGCCTCAACCTGATATCTCAAAACACAAACACTGAATCCAATATGCACCAGTAGCTGTCAAGAATAAATCACCATAGCTGAAATGACATCCACAGCAAATGCCAACACATCCAACTATCCATACCTCCAAGGTATACATAACATAGTAAACTCATGCCAACAACATATCCACCCATAAACCACAATGACAAACTCCATGTGCAAACCTGTCAAAGCATGACATACACATCCAGGAGCTCCCACTGCATGGGCAATGTCAAGATGAATGCAAACCTGGAATGAGCGCATTCAACGCGTCGCTTCGTTAACATCCCAAAAAAGGCACCATCACAAAGGCATACCAAGTCTACTACCAAGCATCTCATAGAAGTAAACATGTAGTACCAAGGAACATCCACATTGATAAGCAAAACCTGCAAACCAAACCCTGTAGCATGTCCTCCTACACACACACCTCTAAATGCCAACTGTGTCAAGTATGATCTCCTCCATAATACCCCATAACAAAATCCATAACCACATCCATCCATCCAATCACCAAGATCAAAGATAACATATGTAACTAACATGGATGTAAGCATCTCAAAACAAGAAGATCAAACTCAAAGTAATCATTCCCAAACCAAGGAAATCAGCCCAATAAACCATCTCCTAAACCCAACATGTACAAGGAGATAAACATGCCAACACTCCTCAAATGAACCCTCCAGAAACCAAATATCCATGGCTCAAGATCCATATCCATGAGAAGACAAAGCATAAACATAATGCACCTGAAAGAATAATGGGCAATACCTCTCAAGTGAACTGCCGAGTAGACCAAGAGTGGGGAATGAGAATGCTCCTCCAGGATATCCAAGTCATCATGACTCAACCAAGAACACTCTCCTCATTGGTCCATGTTGAACTCACGTCCAACCAAGGTGTAGGCTCCCTCGGACTTCCTGCTAAAACCTCATCAAGAGTAACCATATCAATAACATGTCTCTAACCACAAGAGAACACCAAGCCTCACCTATGTCTCCAAGTATCCATGAGCACCTGTAACCGATCAATCCATGCTAAACACCAAGCAAATGATCAATGTACTCAATACAAAGAGAACCAACCAAGATCAAAATCATAGCTCCGACTGCAGAATCAGGAACATAAACATAACACCATGATCTCACATCCTCTCAAAAGAAGATCACATGAATAAATCATCATAACATGTACCATGCCACAACTCTAAACTAGTAATCAAGAGTATACCATGACATAATAACACAACCATCCTACAACCAAGGATCACCTGTCAAAACCAACAAGTCATAAATAATACCTCAACATCTCCAACACCTGATATCAAAGAACTCTCACTGTAGCACACAGAATCCAAGAGCTCCTCCATGACACCAAAGATCACCTGCTAAAGACAACCCTCCATAATAACCAATGGATCCACATCATTGCCAAATGCTCCCACTGAACCATGATACCGAGCAATCCCATGGCACCATGATGCACAAAACCAACACTGTCATAAGCTCACACAAAACCTGTGAATCCAAGCTCTCAATGACAACATGATAACCATCCTCTAAAGCAAGAAGATACACCGCCAAACCATCATATCTGTCACCGCCAAACCATCACTGTCACAAGCTCCCACTGAACCATGTAACCAAGCTATCTATGACATCGTGATACCAATCTCCTAAACCAAGAAGATACACCGCCACAACCATAATCAGGAACCAATCCAATACCACCAACCATGCACCTGCATAAAACCATCATAACATGCCAAAGTCTCTAATGTACAAGAAACATCCATGACATCATGATCACCACCAAATATACCAACAACTCAACCCAACCGTGTCCACATATCTGCATAATCATAGTCAACTACATAGATCTCATATCATGACTGTACCTGGTAGTACCATCTCACCTCCTCAACATGACAACCAAAATAGCAAACCAAGTGACTAAACCAAGCCACTAAAATTGAACATGCATCAACACTGAAATATCAATGGGCAAAGACAACCCATATCTAAGTCATAGGTGCAACAAGTAAGTATAGACCGCCTACAACATTGCACAACTTGTAGATACAACAATGCAACATACATGATGATAACCATGTCAAAAAATAGAACAATCTGAGATGTACAACTGATCATACAATGAATCCATCATCAAATATCCCAAATCCAACAATCCATAAGCTCATAATAACACCATAGTCAAAGAGACCCATAAACAGCTCAGATAAGAAAAATAGAAAATAAACAATGTCAAAATACCTTCAAACCTGATCCACTGTGTAGTACTCTGAACAAGCTTTCCGTTGACTATTCGAAGTCCAAAATCTGACTCCGTATGCACCCGATATACCCTCTTAAAGCTCAAAATGAACATCTGACTTCATCCAATAAAAACACTATCAAAACTGAAAAATCATGGAACAAAACCTATACCACTGCGTATTGCTCGGAACCAGCTTTCCAACGACTGCAAGAAGTTGAAAATCCGACATGCTGGGTGAAAGTTATGCCTGTTTGAAAAAAACTGCTGTAAAAAGCACAATTACACCCCCTGGTGGCTCTCTGGGGGCGCCCGGGCGGCGCTCCGGTGGCGCCCTGGTGGCGGAATCCAAAATCCGTTCAAATTTGATTTAATTTTTCAATTTTAAAAAAAATTGCTCCACCCTTCCCTGCGTACGGACCTGACGCATTTATAAAATCTGGCTTAATTTATTTGAGTTATGGCGGAAATTTTTCTTTTGTTGGCGGAATTTGAAAGAAATTTAAATTTTATAAAATTTTGTTTTAAACCCCACATGGGGTATGGCGGGGTCCTCCCGCCGGCCGGCCGGGGCTAGTGCTGCCGGCCGTAGCCGACAGTGCCGGCAGTGGCAGTACCTGCCGCTGCAGGCTGCCGCCGCAGGTACGGCGGACAGTGGGGGGCAGGTTTGCGGACCCCCCCACTCAAAATTTTAATATTTTTTTTTTTTGTTTTAATTTTTAATTTTTGATTTTACTAATGATTTTTTTTTGTGTTTTTCATTTTGCAGGGAAAAATAATTTCGACGGGGAATTTTTTTTATTTATTTTTTTCGGATTTTTAATTTTATTTTTCTGCGACTGTACCGTCGACCTGTACGGCCGAATTGGGGGGGCATATTTTTTTCTGTAACCAAAATAGGGCATGTTATATGTCAATTTTTCTCTCTCGGCCAACCTGAATCCAACCATGAGGTCTATTTTGTCCTAGGAGGTCATCTGTGAAATTTTACTCCCAAAACTCTCATATAAATGCATGACCAAGAAACCCTAATTTTGCCAAAATTTTCTCACCCCAAATCTGCAAACAACCCATCATAATAGCAAACCCAAAACCCTCAGATCTGCAATAAAACACCTGCAAAACCCTATATCTTTCCATTTCCTTTCATTCTCTCATGCAACCTAAGGTTATCCAATCCAATAACCAAAGCTCTGATACCACTTGTAAGGAAACTATGCAGCCATGTAATGACAATTTCCACATAACCCAAATCTAAAACATGCAAGTAAAATACTCAACATCAACATGCAAGAGAATAGACAACATACCCATCAAAGATGACACAAGATATACCCTGGGAAAACCCTCAAGAGGGAAAAAACCCAGCCTCCAAAAGCATCCACACTCCATGTATTATTCAGCAATGAAAACCCATTACAATACATCTGCAGAGACTCCATAAACACTTCTAAAGCACAAGCTCTCCATGCATTCCATGTGACCAAGCATGAATCCACACATCCCATGCCATGCTTCAAACCCTCACACATGCACAAGCTCAACCTTGACCAACTTTTTGATCCAACCTTTATCCAACCCTAAACAACTACCCTTGTGGTTGCTTTTATAGAAATAAGCTCCCACAAAACCACCAAGTGGTATTACATAAACCATGTGCCCAAAACCATACAACATCATGTGACCCCACATTTAATATTGGGTACTTTTTATTTTTTATTATTATTCCCCAATATTAAATAATTACATTTTACAATTATGTCCCAATGTTACATACAACAAAGTGGCCCCAACATTATAGCTCCTTGTGATGCACATTCACCTAGAAAACCCCTAGGTGCACCACACACATAATAAATAAATAAAACATTACAAACATTATGCAAGGTGTACAACACCTAATTCTAACACATAACACTTTACCTTCAGTAGTGTGTGTTCCAGTAATAGGGACCTAGGACCCATTCACCCATTCCTCCCTAGACCTTTGGACCTAAATTTAAATTATGTTTTTGGTGGTACTTTAACATCTCCAAATCCATATTTCAATGTCGGCTTGTGATATTTGAATTTCGGGAAGTTAAGGATACATACCTATAAATACAAGGTTATTTAAGTAAGTTTCACCTAGAGTTTTTATGCAAGCATTCCTATAGAAAAGTTGATGATCAAGAGAATTCAAGAGAAAATATATTAGAGATTTATTGTAGCATTCAATGTCCATTCATCATGTCAAAGTCTTCTCATATCATGCATGTTTTTGGAGCTAACATTGTGATGTAGATTTCAAGATCAATTCAAGCATTCAAAACATCAATTAAAGTATCAAGATCCACATCCAATTCAGTCATTTCATGCAAGTTGCAAAATTTCTATAGATTTTCATTATCAAAGTTTCTACAAGGGTTTGTTGAGTGGTAACATAGCTTTGTTTATTATTCATTCCCTCTTTCATTTCATTATTTCATTTCAAGGTTTGATTACCAAAATGGGGTTTGACCAAGGCAAAACCCCATTCACCAAAAACAAAAAAAATTATCTTTTGTGTGTGTGATTGCAGATTTAGGTTGAAGAAGGATTGACGACCTTTTGAAGAGAAAGATTGAAAAATTTGTCAAAGTTGTCGAATCATGGAATATAACCTACAAATCTGATTTCTAACTTTTTGATACCAAAACCTAGACAAATCAAAAGCTACAGATCAACATCAGAGGCTCCCAAAAGTTGCAGAAAAGCCTTGACAAAAGACCCATTCACCCATGAGTGAATGAGTCCCAGTCAGCCTTCAGAAACTACCTTTTGGTGATTGGTAAACATATTTTTTCCCTTCTCAGATCTACAATCTATTCCTTGGTTCTTCTAATATTGAGTTTAATATTGTTGTTTCAAGTGTTATATTTCATTTTGGATTTGATTCTCTATTTTGAGTTTTTCTCTCAAAAGTCTTGTTTGATCTTGAACCCCATCCTTCAAGCATAAGGAAATCTAAATATTCTCATATTGAATTGATTCACCTAAGGGTTGTTAGTCAATTCTTTGTGGGGATCTCATTTCCTAATGAAATATTGAAAAATAGGTGCATCATTACCCCCTTTGTTACCAAATCCATTTTTTCAAACAACCACCCCTATTTTTCTTTGTTTCAAATAATACTTGGGAGACATCCTCCTTCACAACCAAGTTGCAAGGGTTAAAACATAAAATATTAGTTCAATCACACCAAAAGAAAGATACATACTCAAGAATGTACACATCTGGAAAACATGCCACTATAATCATGCTAGAAAACACACAAGTAGAAAAACACTAGAAAACACACCACTAGCACCCCACTAGAAAATGTACAACTAGTAAAGCACTAGAAAACTAACGGTAAATGAAAAACTAGCAATGCACTAGAAAACACACAATCAACAACACATTGGAAAACATATAGCAATGTGCTAGCAAATAAGCATATAGAAACATGCTATAAAAAATATAACACATAAATCCCAATGTTATAACATGGGATTTGATACCAAATGTATTGTCACAAGATTTTCTTAGAGACATTGATGGAGAAAAATTAGGAATACAATTTATGTGTGTCACAAATATGACATTTAGATGTTGCATTATACACTCATGTGCACAAGTTGTTGTGGAAAAATATAATGAAACACATGATACCCATCACCAGTTCACCAAGAATGATGGAACAATAAAAATAATTAACCATATAATGTGATAAATTCATGATAATAATTATGCAATATTATAGTGTTTCCTCTATGAAAAGGATTACACTCTAGTCCATGATCTCATTCCCTCACAAATATATGAAATATAACAAGAGAAACACTCACTCTATTACACATCTAAGAATATGTAGGGATGACATACACTCACTCAAATTACTTACACAAGAGTTAGGCCAATTAGGAGATACAAGGTCTTGACTAATCTAATCCTTGACTAGTCAATTGCATACAAAGGAACTTAACCCAACCACGATGACTCTATGAGTTAGAGATCATCTTAATTTTGAAACCATCCACATTTAAAAATGGTTAGGAGATTACGAAGATGTATGATGTAGGTTGAAATTCTAAAGCTATGTCCCACTTTTATAAAGAAAATGATCAACATTCTTTTAACTTTTTGACTAGAATTACTAAAAAGTGACATATGTTTTAAATCTTGAAATGATGTAAACTAATGAAATGCAAATTTTTGAGTGTATTTATATATTTTTTTAACTAATTCCATTAGTTGTTATTGTGCACTACATCTAAATATAATTAATAGAATTTTTAATTATTAATTTCTATTTTATTATTTAAATATTTTAAAAGATCAAAAATATCTATAATGGAGATTTTTTGAATTTAGGTCAACTTTTATTATTTTGAATTAGTCAGTTTAATTTTATTGGAGTTGTATAAAATTTTGACTTTTAATTTTTTATTTAGTTTAGATTTAAATATTAATATTGATGATGTGATGATTAGGTGAATATTAAATATATGTAGAAAAGAGAGAAAATGTTTGATATGCTTATATTTAATATATTTAATTGTTCAATTTTATTTTTTAAAAATTTAATTGATAAAAATAATGTTAATAAAGAGTAATGAAAGAAATTATATCACCAAAATAATAAATAATTATACTATTATAATACTTAAATAAATAATTAGAATATATCTCAAGTACATCTAATCATATAGGTCGTGAGAATGGCTAAAAGGGTGTAAATGTGATCGATTTGATATAGGAAACCAATTAAAAATAAATAATATTTAGACATACATTTCTACTTCACCATTTTCCCCCCATAAGATTAGAATTGTATTCTTTGTAATTTTCTTTGCCACATTTCATGCTCATTTTAATTTTCTTGTCACATGTGTGTTTTAACTCATTTTTGACCTTCTTTTATTGTCATACCTAGTTATGTCATTTTTGTGTATCCCCTCGAACCCTTCTATGTGTTTTATTTTGTGAATAATGTGTTGGCCTTTTTCATCATCCCTCACCTCTTTCACTTTTCCACCATTTTATTCCCTTAATGAAATTATTTGATGGGATCGTATACTTGAAACCTAGTACAATAACCACCTTTGAGCTTCTAAAATCTTTATTTTAAAAAATCTTAATGATTGGGATGACCACTTACTATGAAATCGAACCATTTTAGTCCTTAGAAATCCTCACCATAAGGCATAGGGAAGATGTGATATCCTTATGCTCTAATTATGTCTAATTTTCACCATATATTCATCCAATTAGGACAAACATGGTAAACTAAATTTTAAGTTTTAAATCCCTAGGCCTTGCTTGAAATGGTATCATTGCATGAGTACATATTAGATCTTTGTGGATTGTAGCCAAATTATCCTCCACCAACCTTACCTTATCAATGGTAATATCTAGAGTATCAAGTTCTAAAACTTGAACGCCACTAATGATACTAGGGTTCAAACCACTCACAAAATTGTGAGCTAGAAAATTCTCATCCTTAGTTGCGCTTGTACATCATTTCAACTTGAAGAAGTGATTATCATATGTTCCACTATCATACCCAACTACCAAAGCTAATTGAACTCATCCACATAGTATTTCCTAAAAGTCTTTAAAATATAATGAGTATAAAACCTCTTCAAGAAGTTTTCCTAAGAAATTGTGATAATAGATATGTGGTTATTTTTCTCTTAACATCACTAGGTGGAAGAATAATTACGTAACTACATGATAGTATATCTATACTTGGAATTACTTAACATAAGGGTGCATCAAAAGTAATGGTCAAGGGCTAATAGCCAATTGTTAGCTAGTTCCTCTAGTGGACCTATTATAGGTTGGTGGATGTACTTGAAGATCTCTCATATGAGCCATTGCCACATTGGGGTTATCCAACACATGCCTAAGCTCATACTAATCCTTCTCATACCTAGGAAATTCCCCCATTCTAGACCAATGTGGGCTCCTAAAGAATTCCCTTTCACCAACTCTAACTTGAGTTTTGACCATTTCCTATAAAGGCTCAAAGCTACCTAATTGAGTTTCATATTGCTTGTGGGAGACCTTACCAATAACTCTATAAGTACTCTGACTACCTACATAATCTCAAGCTTTCTTGGTTGAGTATGTATCACTATAGAATTATCTTCACTTTTAGTTTTGGGAGATCCTCTATTGGGAGATCCCCTTGATGACAATGATGATAATTAGGAGACATATGCCTTCACAACCAAGTTACATGGGTTAGAACATATAATATTATTTCAATCACACCAAAAGAAGGATACATATTCAAGAATGCATACATGTAGAAAACATGCCACTAGAATCATGCTAGAAAACAAACAAATATCAAAGAACTATAAAACACACCACTAGCATCCCATGAACAAACATACAACTAAAAAAGCACTAGCAAACTAATGGTAAATAAAAAACTAGCAATACACTAGAAAACACACAATTGGCAACACATTGGCAAACATACAACTAGCAATGTGCTAGCAAATAAATATCTAGAAATATGCTAGAAAAAACATAACACATAACTCCAAATGTTGTAACATGGAATTTGATACCGAATGTATTGTCCCAAGCTTTTCCAAAGACATTAATGGAGAAAAATTAGGAATATATATTTTTTGTGTCACAAATATGATACTTAGATGTTGCATTACACACTCATGTGCACAAGTTATTGTGGAAAATACAATGGAACACATGACACCCATCACCAACTCGCCAAGAATGATGAAACAAGAAAAAATAACCATATCATGTGATAAATTCATGATAATAATTATACAATATTATAGTGTTTCCTCTATGACAAGGATTACACTCTAGTCCATGATCTCATTCCCTCACAAATGGATGAAATATAATGAAACACTCAATTTATTACACATCTAAGAAGATGTATGGATGGAATCCACTCACTCATATTACTTACACAAGAGGTAGGTCAATTAGGAGATACAAGGTCTTGACCAATCTAATCCTTGACTAGTCAATTTCATACAAAGGAACTCAACCCAACCACGATGATTCTATGAGTTAGGGATCATCTTATTTTTGAAACCATACACATTGAAAAATGGATAGGAGATGATGAAGATGGTATGATGGTAGGGTGAAATTATAAAGTTGCGTCCCACTTTTATAAAAGGAAATGATCAACAATGTTTTAAATTTTTAACTTGAATCACAAGAAAGTGACATATATGTTTTAAACCTTGAAATGATGTAAAGTAATGAAATATTATTTTTTTAGTGTATTTATGTTTGTATTTTAAAGAATTAAAAAAAAAAATTGATTTTATTTTGTTAAATTGACTCTATTTTTTAGTTATTGATAAAATATTGAAAAATAAGTTCAGAGGGCCTTCGTTACATTTAATAGTTTTTTTTTGTATTTATAACTTGAAACTGCAATGCATGGATTTTTTTAATTTTGATAGATAAAATTTAAAAATAAAATTAATTTGATTTACCTATCTTAATAATTTATATGAGATAGGAAATAATTACACCATCTTGATATGGAATCTCTCTAAAAACACTATCACAAAAAAGTTGTCGAACTTGTATATTCTAATCAAATCACATACATGTAATTTCCAAGAAAAGCATACATGAGGGATACACAATCACCAATCAATTCATACATATCCTAATCACATTAATATATGGAACATCAAGTAAATACAAATGAGGGTGTTATAGCTTGATAAGCTTGGTTTTCATTGATGTCAAAAGTATGTTTGAGATTTTTGTAGTTTGGATGCAAAAAGAGAGTTGATGACAAAAAAGAGTCGTAGTCTGGTTGTTTGGCTACCAGAGTCTTTGAGAAATGCTATGTATTTCTTTGTTGGTGATATTGTGCTCCTGTAGTTTGGAAGATAACTTCTTAGTGTGTAAAATAATTTGTGATCCAAGTTTCATTTCATTTGGGTTTCATAAAGAAGTGTTTGTGAGTGACAGTTTGAAGACTATGTTAATCTTGTGTTGGTGTTATGAGTAGTGCAAAGTTTGGCTTTGTATTCCTTCAGATTTGTAGATATGGTTGTGGTTCAAAATTTAATTTTTTGGTGATGTGAAGGTGTTATATCAAAAGTTTCATATCATTAATCCTTCTGCAAAGAAAGTTGTATGTGACAAAGTTTAGGATTGTGTTGTTCGGTGATTGGATTCAATGTTTGTTGGCTTGCGCCAACTTGTTGCTACATTAAGTTGTGAAAGGGATGTATGAGAGTGTTCCTGAATATCATCTAATGTTTTATGTTGCTCCGTAAGGTGTTATCTAGTCTCTTCGAACTAGGTTTTGGTCTAGAATGATATGCTTTTGCTTGGTCAACTAAGGTATGTTGAAGGTGTGTGCCACAAGTTCAAGGTCATGCAAAGTTCAAGGATTGTTTGAAGGTGGTGTATAGGTCATGTTGAATCATCTGGAAGAAGCACAAGTAATGTTCTATCATATATGTGTTCCACCAATGTTGTGATGGATGGCATGCTACAAGTTTCATGTTTTCTTGCTTAAGGCCGACCTAATTTGAATGTGCAAGGTGTGCAAATGTTATTCATTGAATATCCAATGTTGTGAAGAGTATTTAGGACCAGGTTAAGTGTGTATTGGAATCTGCAAGGCATGTTCCTCTTCCTAGTGTTGTGTGTAGTCCGTTTGGGTCTTTCCCTCTACACATTTCATGTTGTTGTTTTGATCTTTGGTTGGCTTGAAATTGCAATATTCTTTGTTTTAGGCTGACATATGCATTGTAATCAATGTAATATTGTGTATAAATTATAAACCTAGTTAATCTAGGTTGAGTGAGTTGAATGAGGATGTGTAATGCATTATGATAATTGTATAAGCGACTGAAAGTTTATTTAGCTATGTTTTAGGTTCTTACCTTTGGCTCTCATTTCATCCAAATAGTTCAAATGTTGTTTGTAAAGGATTCTTCTTGCATCACCATTATTATTTATTAATTCAATTCCTTTAGACTCTATAGGTCCATCCATCAAGGTTTCCCTCTTGCCCCAATGCTATATATTTTGGTTCTTGAAGAATTTAACTATTTATGGTCTAAAAAGCTCACAATATTGTGTTAAAGGGATTTATCTTTCTAAATATTCCCAACAATTGGTTAATGGTCATTTCAAAAATGACTCTTTTCTCACACTCATTAAGGAGGAGAACAATGTAAAACAATCTCATATCTACTAGATTTTTTTTTCAAGCCTTTGGTTCAAACATTCAATGGAAAAAGACCTAGTATTACAAGCAATCCTTCTTCCCCCAACCAAGATGGCTTGCTTCTAAATGGAAATGGATTTACCATGGGGAGGTTTATTTAATCTTGGGAATATCCTTTTCCTTGTAGGTCCCCCCTCCAAGCTATGGTAGGTATTTATTGATAGAATTAAAAAATCTCCAGTATTGGGTAGCTAAGCATCTTTCTTTGGCCAATAAGTTTTAGATATGCTCTAAAATCATATCTACCACACATGCATATTATTCTGTTTCTTAGGTCCCTTCTAATGCTTTCTATATAAAGATTTAAAATCTCCTCATATATTTTCTTTATGCTTTTGATGATGGTCATTAAGGCTTCCATCACATTGCCTAAGATTTTTGTTGCATCCCTCAAGAGGTTGGAGGGATTGGTTTGATTTACATCTACAAGAAAGGCATTTCCCTCTCTAGCAAGTGGATTACCAAGGATCTTGAAGGTAATGAAGCATGAAAAATTTAGTCATACATTGTATTAGTACTAGTGGCCCTTCAAGATGCCTTACTTGGAAGGGTTTGTATTTGGGTACCATTCTCGCTATGAGAGAGCCTATTACCATCCAAGTTACCTTTGTCATTAAGATTATTTGGAAACCATAGGAAACTATCAAACCTTGGATCTAATTGGTAGGAGATGATATTCTTAATGGTTATTCATTAATTATTAGTCCATTTGGTGGTCTTCTATTCTTATTTCTCAAGAAAAACCTCTAGCCAAATTTCCTTGGATTCATGCTTTGAATTTTTTCAAATGAGATGTGTGTGTTCTACCCAATCACATCCATAGGGCCACCAAGAACTTTAAGTCATGGCCTAACTTTAAGATTACTAATCTAGAACAAGATAAATTTTAGGCTATTATTGATGTTATCCCCCCTCATGCTACATAAGATAGGAGTTTGATCTCAAAAAACTTGGTGGAAAGACTAGAAATGTACCTAGATACCCGTTCTTATGATTAAAATCCATGCAAATGTTATATTTATCTATCTCCACACCATCCCATGGTGGATCAACTTAACCTTCATTGGTAGCTCCAATCTTCTCTTGGAATCTAGCATTGATGGTTCCAATACATTTGATCAATATTGTTGGAGCCCAAGTTGGCTCACTTTTCTTATTGCATTTTATATCAATGGTTTTCATTAGGGGTCTATATTTCCCATCTAGGAATTCCTGCTCCTTATTGTCTTTTCTATGATAAATTTGAGAACCTCAAACATTGCTTTTGATTCTATCCCAAAGCACAAGAATTTTGGACTTAGATTCATAATTTCTTTAGGCCTTTTTAACATTCTCCCTTTTCTCAGGCACATGGTTTTTCTTAGAGATTAGACTTGTCCCCCACTTAAATATACCCAAATCTACCATGCTTTTAGAGTGAATATTATCTTCAACATTTGGAAAGATTAAAATAATGTTTTATTTTTTACTTGTATTGTTGATACTCACTTTTTCCTCTATACTAAAGCTATGATATGCTCTAATGCTTATGTGGATCCAAGTGTAAGCTAGTAAAGTTATATTTGAGGTTTCTCATCTCCAAGAGCTTCTTAACTGCTAGAGAAATCCCTCCTATGTGGTTTCCAAGGTCTCACCTACCTTCTCATCTCCTCTAAGTTTTTGTCAACGTAGGCATAGCCAATATGATGACATGATCATGGATCCCATTCCTGTGACTCTTTAGCACCAAAACCTTAGGGATTTGGGTGCATGTGGTTGGTTGCAACTCTTCAAAATACCATCAGTATCATCTCAAGGATCTGAGGGTGCTAGGTGGCCTAATTCTATCAAATTTCCTCATCTACAACTCATCATCTCTTAAATTTGTGCCCAACAACCCACTAAGGAAAACTCTAAAGATGTAGAAGGCACTCTCACTGGATGGGAGCCAATTAAGTATATTACCCCTGGAGATGTGTGAGGAAAAAACCTAATGATAAAGATCCACCTACTACTAGCATTGCTTTAACTTCTTAAGTAATCTTTGGGCTTGACCCTTCTGTTTATTGTCTTTATGTTTGCTTGTTCTAGTTAAACTTTGTGAGTGTTCATTTTTACCACCCTATTTTTTTGTGAATATAGTACCATTTTAATCTTTTATATAAGTTAGATACATGACCATTCATTAAAAAAATAGCTCTTTAAATAAAAATAAAATAATGTAAAAATAATAAAATATTTAAATATAAAACATAAAATAAAATAATTTAGATTGATATATTTGTATTTTTTATATAGATGTATATCAGATATCTATATTAGTAAATTAAATACTTCTATAGTAAAATAAAGTAAGGACAATTGATTTTTTTAATATGTAGTAAATAAAATAAAGAAATTACATACATTTATGTAAAAAATGGGAAGAGATAAAATATTTAGGTGCTTATCCAGCTTAAATAACAAATTTAATATAGAAATAAATGTCTCTAGACCTTTTAAATATATGTATTCATGATATCTATACTAAGTATTTAAGTATTATAGTAGTATAGTTATTTACTATTTTGACGATTTGATTTCTTTCATTACTATTGATTAACATTGGTCTTGTCAATTTAATTTAAAAGTTAAAAAAAAATACATATTAAATGTAATCTTATCAAACATTCTCTCTCCTATCGATATATGATGTAGGAGTATCCAGTGGTGTAAGGGCAATCTTGCATCACCCAAAAATAGTTAAATTTCAATTTTCTTGATTTTAGATGTTTTTACATTTTTGGATACCCTTTTTGTCATAATGAAATTCCCAATTTACGATTTTTATTTTCTATTCCTAGGTGGAAAGATATTGCAGTTTTAGTTTCCTAGATTTGCACCTGAAAATCTTCCGAGTTAGATTTGAGGCACTTAGATTTCCCGTATCAGCCCCAAAACTTGCCAAAATCAGCATAGCAGATTTCAAGCACGTTATTGACTTTGTGACCTTTCCATCGGTTCAAACGGTTCACGAATCGGAGTCCCGGATCAAAAGTTATAGCCCCGGAAAGTTGGCGCACTTTCTAGAAGATACAATTGCAAATGCTCTTTTGAAATTTAAACTTCATGTTGTAAATTTTTGGTGCCAAACCGCCTAAACTCAAATTTGAATGTTGTTTTGGCTCCAAACTAAAGAGGAGCTCTATTTATGGGCGAGTTTCTAATTTTTGGGGACAAGCTCGCATATTGCAAAAGGGTTATTCTGTAGCTTTATGTAACTTGCATGTGTTGTAGAACTTGGGGATATGAGATCCTCTCCATGTAAGAAGATCCATTTTATGAATAATAAAATTATTCTCTTGTTTGTGGGTTATTTTCAAAGTCTTGAGCTGTGCCCTCATCAAGTGGTATCAGAGTAGGTTTTCTTGAGCGTGTGGACAGATCACTGATCGTGAAGCAGTTCGCACCAGGACCGTGGTTGTGGGTCGAGGTCAAGAAAGATGCCTCCAAGAGTGATGTCTGGTAGGCATGGTGGTGCTAGAGGTGGTTGAGGCAGCAAAAATGTTGGTGGAAGAGATGCACTGGCAGCCCTCCAAAGACAGATTGATACATTACAAGAGCAGTTGAGAAGAGGGTTAAACCCGAGGGAGGAAAGTGAGGATGAAGGAGAGGAAGAAGGTTCAAATGTAGAAGAGGAAGAAGAAGCAATTGATCAAGACCAAATGTAGCTAATAAGGGCCATTTCAAAGATCGAGAAAGACCCAGAGCAGAAGTCAGTCTGGAAAGCTTGAACCCAGAAGAGTTGATCGACTGGATCAACGAGCTAGAAGAATATTTTGAGTATGAGAAAATAGAGAACCCAGATTGGGTTAAGTTTGTGAAAATGAAGCTGAAGGGCCATGCTAGTATCTGGTGGAAAGAGTTCCAGTTGGAAATAAATCAAAGAGGAAAAGGAAATATCTCCAGATGGGATCGCATGGTAGAGAAACTGAAGAAGTAGTTCATACTAGTGGACTACGAGTTAGATCTGTTGAAGAAATTACAAGGGGTTGAAGGAAGGAAGTATATTTGTGAAAGAATATACTGAATATTTTCACAAGATAATCATCAGAATGGGCCACACGGAGGCCAATAAGGAGAAGGTAGCCTGATATCTTAATGGGTTACGATCGAGCATTCAGGAGGAGTTAAGCCTAGTCAAAATGACCACCATTGAGGATGTGTATCAGTTTTGCTCTAAAGGTGGAAGCGAAGCTGAACAAAAGATTTGATGGCAAGCAAAAAGGATGAGGAGGTCAAAGTGGAAGGGGCAGTGGAAGACATTCAAGAAGCCAAAATGATGATGAAAAGAAAAGTGAAGATGTGGGTACCAGCCGAAGCCAAAGGAATGACAACTTCTACCGCCCTCGTGATGAAAATAGTGGTGATCAAAGAGGTAGAGGATGAGGGATATATGGACAAGGATCTGGAAGAGGTGGTTTCAAGGAACATGTTTCCAGTATGGTGAAGAAGGGCATCAAGCCTATGAATATCCACAACACCAAGGAAGGGCAGACAAAAGGCCAAAAGGTCATGGAAGGGTTGCGCATGCAGATGAGGAGGCCCAATTTGAACATTCAGATGATGCTGAAGGCCCTAGTGATTAAGAGAGCCCTAGTGACTGAGGAAAAGGAACCAAAATAGAGGAAAATCTGTTTCACACGAGGTGCAAGTGTGAAGGAAAATGTTGTGATGTCATTATTGATGGGAGCACCGATAATTTGGTGTCGAGAAGAGATGGCCACAAAGTTGAAGAAGGGAAAGGCAATCGCATCCGTATCGGATTCTAGTTGTAGAAAGACCACAAAGTTTTGGTCAATGATCAGTGCCTAGTAAAGTTCAAGATTGGGAGCTACCATGATGAGGTACTCTGTGATATCATCCCCATGGATGCATGTCACATGTTGTTGGGGAGGCTGTGGTAGTTCAATAGGTGAGCTATACATGATGGTCATGCAAACACTTATTCGTTGACAAAGGATGGGGTTCATCACAAGTTGAAACCCCTGAAGAGGAGACCGAAGAAAAAGGTATGTAGTAGTGCTAGAATTTGTTATGTAGATGGAAGAAAATTTTTAGAAGGTATGAAGCATGAGCGCAGTGTGTTATGCATTGATTCCTAGAGTGAGTAAGGAGGATAGTAGAGAAGGTTCTAGAAGTTTCGATGTTGGATGAGTTTGTGATATTGTTTCTGATAATGTACCTGAGGGTTTACCACCAATAAGGAAGATCAGTCATCAAATTGACTTGATTCTTGGAGCCAGTTTGCCAAATAAGGCAGCTCATAGAATGACTCCAGCAAAAATTAAGGAGTTGAATAGAAAAGTTCAAGAGTTGTTGAGAAAGGGTTTGATACGGGAGAGTTTGAGTCCATGTGTAGTACCTGTAGTACTAACACCAAAGAGGGATGGGGAGTGGAGGATGTGTACAGATTCCTGAGCCATTGATCCAGGTGGATCTTCAGGACCTGAAATTGAAGTGTTCCAATTTCTCTTGGAAGCAATGCCATCACGTAGAAAAAGGAGTCTGTTTGCTCAAGTTACGTGCAGTCAAAGTTGGGTCAACCCTTGGACCAGGAGGCCGTCAGGAGGTGAAAAGTTGATGGACTCAGAATCGGCTGAAAGCAGTGTCAGTTCGGAGGGCTCATCGACATGATCACAACAAAGTTTGTTTCATCGAATTTCGAGTCCGTATGTCCGAGATATCGCTGGTCAAAGTTTGGTCAAAGGTCGGTCAACTCAGCATTCAGGATGAGAAAAAGGTGGAAAAATTAATTGTTACCAAATTAGTCAAAGACGATGTCATTGTGAAGGTCTCATCGTTACGATTCCAACGGCGTTTGTTTCGTCAAAAACGGAGCACGTACGCGAGAATTATAGCCAGTCAAAGTTGCAGTTGACCCAGGTACATGAGGTACGGTTGCTGATGTCAGCATGACGTCATTCTGCCGACTTGGAAAACTCGTCATCGTACGGATGGTAATGTGGACCAATGGTTTCGTGACACGTGGCAGCCGTACAGGTGACGTGGCATCGGATGACGTCAGCACAGTCAGCGAATGAACTCTTGACACGTGTCCACTCGATGACGTGGCAAATGTACAGTCAACAGATGACATGGACGGGTCAGCGAATAGCCTTCTGACACGTGTCCGCTTGTTGACGTGGATGGTTCAGCGAATGTCTTTCTGACACGTGGCATTCGAGCAGCTGAGTCATCATATGACATGGCAGTGACATGTCAAAGTCGGGGAATTATCTCCTAACATATGGCAATGACGTGGGTATTCGAGCAATTCAGTGATTGAAACGTATGCTGAGGTGGACGCTGACTAGGATTTTCTGGCAAATATCTCCTTGACACGTGGCTCCAATTCATGCTCGTCGCCGGTGCGTATGTGTTTGGTTTATCAAAAAGAATTGGGGAGGATTCGAACCCCCACCATTGGTTGACCGAAACCGCCGCCGGGCCGTTGCACCAAGCCATTCGCAGCTAACCGGATATTGCGGGTGATTTGTCTTGTTATGAGGCAGCCGGAATTTGGCAATAAAAGAACCGACGGCCGGGAGTTGAACCCGGAACCGCCGGCTCCAAAAAGATAAGCCCGCCGTTGAGCCACGAAACCTTTTCAAATATTTAAGGGGCTCGATTTAATTTAACCGATTGATAAGCCCAATTCCCTTATTTATAGCTTTTTAATGGCTATAGAATGTAATAAAATCAAAACCTCTGAACAATAACCCGAACTAAAAACAAATCCCTAACAAAAGCCGATATGGATAAAGTGAATTAGGGGCTTAAAATTAATAATGAGATTTTTGATAAAAGTTTATATGTAGATGGAGGAATAAGGGAGATTTTTGGAGATTTTATGGTTTCTACCATATCGGGAAAACTCCAAGTATAAAAGGGGGAAGGCTTGGAGTATTTTTCATCAATCGATCAATCATCCATCAGTTGATGAAGCATCCATTAGTTGATCATTCTTCGTTTGTTTTCCCTTTCTCTTAGTCTTTGAGAGGCTTTTTGTGAGAGAATTTCTTAGAGGGAATTAGGAGAATTTTCTGGGATGTATTGATGTTCTGAGTCTTGTAATAGTCTTGTGTTAGGCAAAGTTAGTTTCCTTACTCTTTGTCATCTTCCAAGGGGTGTGAGTGAGAGATTTTTGTCTAACTTTGTGGAAGGCTACAAGGTATTGTAAACAGTGTTACAAGAGGCTCGTGGAGATTGTACTGCATTTAGAACATATCAATAGACTGGTCACTCGATTGAGCTCGACCTAGAGATGTAGTCCACTCAGACGAAATCCGTAATCAAATTGGTGTTTTCTTATCTCTCTTTTGATTCTATGTTTTGAATCTTCTCTGATTAATGTTCCTATTACTTCATTGTTGATGTCTTTACACCTTTGTTCGTAATCACTCGCAACAATTGTCATAGATCCCTTCCGCTATATGGATCAAAGTGGTATCAGAGCTTTGTTTGGCTGGTTTGCAGGAGTGATTGTGAGTCATTTTTCATTGGTGGACATTTGGAGTTTGGAACAAAGATGGCATCAGAAAAGGGTGAATCTTCTAGGCTGACATTGACCCCATCCATGGTGGATGATATTATGGCAATGCAAGGCATGGTTGAAGAACTCTATCGAGACCATCGAGAGAAGGCTGACAGGATGCAGGAGTTGGAAGAAGCCAATCGATGTCTGCAGAGCAAGAATGCAGAACTTCAGCGGTTGTTGGAGGAATCCAACATGGAGAAGGAAAGACTGAAAAAGTTGTTGCAAGACATCTTAGAGGAGCAGAACAGGAGAAGTCCTCCTGTATCAGGGAGTGGACACATATGTGGTTTCTGTCCGCATTCCGAGGATTCATCATCCTCATACTCCCCACTTACACCGCCTGATAGTATGGGAGCTTCTTCAGCGACAAAGCCAGTGGCCAAGTTTGCTTGTGGCCATGATTGGGCTAACTCTCCTGGTGCAGTAGAGTGTACTTACTGTCGACAGATGGATTACCTCCAGACTCTCAATCTACCTGACAGTGATAGTAATTATCTCGAAGCCTCTTCTTCCATCAAATAGAAGAAGTCAACGGAGGACGAGCAAGACTCATTTGCACACTTCGAGAAGCATACGAGAGGCATAGGATCAAAGCTACTCGGGAAGATGGGCTTCAAAGGGAAAGGCTTTGGAATTTATGAGCAAGGCATCGCCAATCTAATCGAGGCGAAGAAGCGACCACGACACCAGGGATTGGGATTTGGTGGAGGAGAAGGACAATCCTCTAGAGCTCAGAACTTCTGCAACCACTACGGCATCAGTGGACATTGGGATTCAAAATGTTGGAAGCTGCATCCAGAGCTTCGTCGTCAATCAAGGTCTACTGAGAGACCCAACCACCAGGAAGTTGAGGAGACTAAAGCGGAGCTGGCAATAGCTACCACTTCTGAGGCAGTCCCAGCAGAAGTTCAACCATAGCCTGAGCAACTTGTGAAAGAGAATTCCTTTGAACAGCTTCGTAGGAGCTGGGAACAACGCTCTTCAAACTAGTATCTCAATTTGTGTGTTTATTACATCTTTTATAGTGTGATGAATAATGTTGATAAGGTAGTATTGTTTTGTGAGCTCTGAATAAACTTGTTTGTAATAATTTTTATGAAGTTGTATTTCTCTAGAGATTGAGAATTTGTAAGGCTCTTGGAAGCCATGTTTTGTAATCTGGAAAGAGAATACTTGTAACTTCTTATTGCAGATATGTTGTTAAGTACTTGTACTTGCAGTTTCTTTTAGTGCGAAGCTTCAATTGAAGAGCACTTTTCAAACAGAGTTGTTGAGAATGGTCAACAGTGACCTTGAATGTTCTCAACTTGATGACTCGGTGATGTTCATTTGAAGGATAAGTTTGAACTCAAATGGAGTTCTTGAAGGATTTATCGGTGAGCTTGTTGCTGGACCCGAGCTGTGGTGGAGCCTTGAATCAGCTATTCTGAAGTACAAAGGTGAAGGAATATGTCAGGCTGAGGCGCAAATCTGTGCTCGAGTAATTGGAGGAGCGACAGAAGAGTGCCAGAAAGAATGGTGAGAGATGCAGAATGCGAACTACCTATAAGAAGCACTGAGGGACAGGTTTATCATCCTCAGTTTTCTCTTCTTGCTTTTGGTATTTTATGTTCCATTTTTGAATTGCATCATGAGGAGTTGTGAATTCCTGCATTGCCGAAGTGTAAGACCCCGACAGGCAGATGTGGCAGTGTGTTCAGTGTGATTCAGATCGTGGCAAGTGGCAGAATGCTAAATGAGAGATGTTTTTCAAGGAACTATACACTTTTGGAGGACCAAAAGTTCTTCAGTGGGGAGGTTTGATCCAGGTGGATCTTCAGGACCTGAAATTGAAGTGTTCCAATTTCTCTTGGAAGCAATGCCATCACATAGAGCACTGAATTCTGAATCTGACGCAACTTGAACGGGCGAAAAAGGAGTCTGTTTGCTCAAGTTACGCGCAGTCAAAGTTGGGTCAACCCTTGGACCAGGAGGCCGTCAGGAGGTGAAAAGTTGATGGACTCAGAATCAGCCGAAAGCGGTGTCAGTTTGGAGGGCTCATCGACACGATCACAACAAAGTTCGTTTCGTCGAATTTTGAGTCCGTATGTCCGAGATATCGCCGGTCAAAGTTTGGTCAAAGGTCAGTCAACTCAGCGTTCAGGGACGAGAAAAAGGTGGAAAATTAATTGTTACCAAATTAGTCAAAGACGGCGTCATTGTGAAGGTCTCATCGTCATGATTCCAACGGCGTTCGTTTCGTCAAAAACGGAGCACGTACGCGAGAATTATAGCCAGTCAAAGTTGCAGTTGACCCAGGTACCATGAGGTACGATTGCTGATGTCAGCATGATGTCATTCTGCCGACTTGGCAAACTCATCATCGTACGGATGGTAATGTGGACCAATGGTGTCGTGACACGTGGCAGCCGTACAGGTGACGTGGCATCGGATGACGTCAGCACAGTCAGCGAATGAACTCTTGACACGTGTCCACTCGATGACGTGGCTAATGACGTGGCAAATGTATAGTCAACAGATGACATGGACGGGTCAGCGAATAGCCTTCTGACACGTGTCCGCTTGTTGACATATATGGTTCAGCGAATGGCTTTCTGACACGTGGCATTCGAGCAGCTGAGTCATCATATGACATGGCAGTGACATGTCAAAGTCGGGGAATTATCTCCTAACATATGGCAATGACGTGGGTATTCAAGCAATTCAGTGATTGACACGTATGCTGAGGTGGACGCTGACTAGGATTTTCTGGCAAATATCTCCTTGACATGTGGCTCCAATTCATGCTCGTCGCCGGTGCGTATGTGTTTGGTTTATCAAAAAGAATCGGGGAGGATTCGAACCCCCACCATTGGTTGACCGAAACTGCCGCCGGGCCGTTGCACCAAGCCATTCGCAGCTAACCGGATATTGCGGGCGGTTTTTCTTGTTATGAGACAGCCGGAATTTGGCAATAAAAGAACTGACGGCCGGGAGTTGAACCCGGAACCGCCGGCTCCAAAAAGATAAGCCCGTCGTTGAGCCACGAAACCTTTTCAAATATTTAAGGGGCTCGGTTTAATTTAACCGATTGATAAGCCCAATTCCCTTATTTATAGCTTTTTAATGGCTATAGAATGTAATAAAATCAAAACCTCTGAACAATAACCCGAACTAAAAACAAATCCCTAACAAAAGCTGATATGGATAAAGTGAATTAGGGGCTTAAAATTAATAATGGGATTTTTGATAAAAGTTTATATGTAAATGGAGGAATAAGGGAGATTTTTGGAGATTTTATGGTTTCTACCATATCGGGAAAACTCCAAGTATAAAAGGGGGAAGGCTTGGAGTATTTTTCATCAATCGATCAATCATCCATCAGTTGATGAAGCATCCATTAGTTGATCATTCTTCGTTTGTTTTCCCTTTCTCTTAGTCTTTGAGAGGCTTTTTGTGAGAGAATTTCTTAGAGGGAATTAGGAGAATTTTCTGGGATGTATTGATGTTCTGAGTCTTGTAATAGTCTTGTGTTAGGCAAAGTTAGTTTCCTTACTCTTTGTCATCTTCCAAGGGGTGTGAGTGAGAGATTTTTTTCTAACTTTGTGGAAGGCTACAAGGTATTGTAAGCAGTGTTACAAGAGGCTCGTGGAGATTGTACTGCATTTAGAACATATCAATAGACTGGTCACTCGATTGAGCTCGACCCGGAGACGTAGTCCACTCGGACGAACTCTGTAATCAAATCGGTGTTTTCTTATCTCTCTTTTGATTCTATGTTTTGAATCTTCTCTGATTAATGTTCCTGTTACTTCATTGTTGATGTCTTTACACCTTTGTTCGTAATCACTCGCAACAATTGTCATAGATCCCTTCCGCTATACGGATCAGCCATAAACAAGATAACAATCAAGTACAGATTTCCCCTGCCAAGGATGGATGACCTGATGGACTATTTGAGTGGAGCTCAGTACTTCACAAAGATTGATCTGAAGAGTGGATATCACCAGATCTGAATTCAAGAGGGAGATGAATTGAAGACTACCTTCAAGACCAAAGAGGGCCTGTACGAGTGGTTAGTCATGCCTTTTGGGCTAACTAATGCACCGAGCACATTCATGCGGCTCATGAGCGAGGTACTAAAATAATTTTTGGAAAGTTTTGTTATTGTGTATTTAGATGATATTTTGATTTTCAGTAAGACGTTGGATGAGCATCTGATGCATATTCAAAGAGCCTTTGAGAAGTTAAGAGAAGAGAAACTGTTGATTAACCTAAAGAAGTGCAGTTTTGTGAAGAGGGAGTTA